>VIYQ01000223.1:0-48045 GCA_009928355.1 Chlorella sp. CH2018
GCACGCAATCAATTATGGCTCGTAAATAATTTGGTGCGGTACAGTAATTGCAGCTTAGCCCATCCGCTCAGTTGCTGCCCATTGCACCACAGGCCAGCACCACGCACCAGTGCTGGCGGCGGGGGCTCCTGGCCCGTATGGCGTGTCCCCTGCCGCTACAAGTGCCGCCAGCAGCTGCGAGATGTGACGGTCGTAAAAAAGCTCCACAAACTTGTCCTTCTCTGCACCAGGTAATGGCATCCAGGTCGAAAATCGCAAGTTCGCGGATTTGGGGGCTGGGGGCAGCATGCAGCATGAGCCCGGCCTGGCCATGGCTGCGATTGAACCCACCTGCACTCCCCTCCAGCGTGTCAGGGTCCAGCAGCATTTTGAGCATCTCCAGCACCTGAAAATAGTAAGCGTGAAGGAGAAGGGCACCCAGCTGACTTCATGGCAATGCATATCTGAGGCACGTAGCACGTCTTAACAGGGGAGGCATGGGGGCAGGTGTGGCACAGCAGCCTGTTGGGGCAGCGCATGGCCGCAGCGCATTGTGGTGCGCCAACAATGCATTCAGGGTGCACACCAAAGCTCTCCGCACTCCATGGCACCCCATGCCGCACTCCCACCCCGCACACCCACCTGCTCCTGCAGCCCACTGTCACTAGCATCCAGCAGCGTCTGTGGCAGGCAGGCAGGCAACAGGGCATCGTGTTATAACCCATGCTAGGGATGCACCGTACATTCCTGGCCGATGCAGAGGTACGGCACGGCTCCAGGGCAGGAGGCAGAGGCCAGAGATTTGCCGCACCTGTATGAGCAGGCCAAAGAGTGCGCCCCCCTCCTCGGTCAGCAGGTAGGAGCGCAGCTGCGAGGGGTCATGCTGAACATCCGCCAGCAGGATGTCTGCAGTAGGGACCATGCACGCGTGTTGTGGGGTGGACAAGCTGGGTGGCAGGGGAGTGAGGGTGAGGTGTGCCCAACTGAAGGCATGTCAAACAATGCTCAGGATCCCAACGCCCCTCCATGATCAAAGCAAGCAGCATCGACAGGGGGGCTCACCCGTGGCACGCAGCTTGACCTCTGGGCTGCCAATGCGCATGATAGTACTGATGACCTGAAACAGGCCCAGCCCCACTAGTCGCAGCAGCAGCGAATTGCGCTGCGTGGCCTGTAAGTGCTTGGTCAACCCGCACAGCTCCTGCAAAGTGGGAAGCGGGAGGGAAGAGGGATGGCTCGGTGATGGTGATGCTCCGAAACAGCCGTTTTAGGGCGAGGCCAGCTAAACCTAGACGATCATGATGTGAGTATGCCACAGTGCGCAACCACCCAGTGCCGAGCATTCCGCCAGCCCGTGGACCGCACCTGAAGGAAGGCCACCAGGTCCCGCCATTCCTGGCCGTCCGGCTCAGCTTGCTTCAATCGGCTGCAGGCGAGCGGGAATGGGCAGGAAAGAGGGTTTGACTGCATCTGCCGTGGTGAACCTGTGAAAGTGCAGCGAGGCTGGAGTGCCCCATGCGGCAGCGCCTGCCCGGCCCACCTGAAGAGCTCAGGAAAGAAGTCCTGGTCCTGGTGCAGCGCCATCAGCACCTCAATATTGTTGAACAGCATTAGGGATGAGAGGGTGGCAAAGGTGGCATCATCCAGCACCCGCGGAAGTACTACGTCCTTCAGGTAGCCCATCCTGCAAGGAGGGGCATGGGGTTGGGCAGGGCGGAGTGGGATAGGGGTAGGGAGCGTGCTGCAAATCGTAAACAAACACAGCGGGCAAAACGCTACTGCACACAAGAATGTTGGGTTGCACAGGAGGCAGTGCTGCTCAAAGCAGCGGGGGAGGTGCTTAACATTGCCAGCCTTGCCTGGACTGCGCCCTCACCGGTACGTCTGGTGTATTTTGGTGCGCACACCCGGGTCGGCAATGGGCACCACCTCCTTGAAGCGGGCGTGGTCCCGCAAAAACTCGCGGTGCCGTGCCCGCTGCTCTGGCTTCACCTCTGTGCGTGGCGGGAGATGCAATGCGGCCAGCTGCTGGGCCAGCAAGTGCGGTATACGCAAGAGCTCATGCAAGGCGTCCAGGGCAAACACTGTGCAATGCCTGGCGTGGTGTGGCAAACGCCTGGGTCGAAACGCTGTCGGCGCACCTGGTTCATACTCCAGTGCGCCCACAAAATCCATCACGTGCGCCTCGTCAAACAGTAGGTCAAACAGGCCGGTGTCATTGAGCAACACAACTGCAACCGGTCGGATCAAGGATTGTGCCCCATGTTTATGTCCTGGAAACCAGGCGGCAACACAGCTGCCGAGCAGCTGCAAGAGGTGCATTTGGGCAGCACGCCCACCAACCATAGGTGGAAATGCTTGGCGCATGCAAGGCCAACATTCGCGAGCAAAAGGCGCGACGCAGGCTAGTGGCTCACTCTGCTTGAAGATGGTGAAGAGTGTGTGCAGGCTATCCTCATCCTCGACGTCCTCACATATCTGCAGTTCCCACATGGCAACCGAAGTCAGCCACCAGCGCTCAACCCACCGGGTCTGTCTGGTCTTGCTTCTGTGGCACTTGGCATGCTGCTCGCTGCTGCCAGCCAGCAACCCAGACGCACCCGAAAGATCTCAAGCAGCTTGTGCAGGTAGCCTCGCCGCGCCACCAGCTGCTGCACCAACCGGTCACGCTGAAACAAGGAAACTTCCGTCAGCGCCTGCAGGATGGAGGGCAGCAGGGGTCCAGGAGTAAGCCACATACCGGCGGCCGGAAGGTGGCAGGTCGGCTCAGCTCGCAACTGCCCTTCCTTAACAGCTAACTTGCTACACCGCCTCGTCACGTTCCACCACACGTGTGTTGATTACTGTCTCAAATAATCATCCAACAATCCGACAACCCACTTTGGCAATGTCGCCCAGGTTGCTCAGCTCCGGCTCTGGCAAATCAACTGCGCCACTGCTGCCCGGCTCCGGGCCTATGGGACCCATCTCTGTGGAGAGACAGGCAGGCGCAGCATAGCGCATTCATTGCAAGTAATGTGCTGCACAACCTCCGCTGCAAAGCTACCTGCAACGGAACCAAACACCTAACAGCCATATCCAGCTCCCTTACCGTCATAGCGCCCTGCCGGCCCTGCTGCATCAAAATCGTCCACGCCTCCACCGCTGCCCAAGCGCCGTGGCCCAAACAGCGCGCCGTCGATACCGCCACCCGGGCTGCCATCATCGTGCGGCGGGCTGCTGCTCTCCTGCACATGCAGCACCTGCTCCCAGATGTAGTTGCAGCCACGCGCCTCCTGCACGGGTAAAGAGGCAGGAGTCTTTGAAATGAAAGCAGCAGCAGGCCTGTGAGGTGGAGGAGACAGCAGAACAGAAGCACAAGCTGCGAGAGAGCTGACCTGGAACGACAGCGCAATGTCGGTGCCAATCTCCGGGTCTGTCCATGAAATGATAGTGTCGTCTGCGGGCAACAGGGCGGGCATACTGGGATCGCAAGCTGTTGGCAATTCCCGCTTGGGCAACGCGCCACTGCTGGCTTCTGCAGATGCCACCATGAAACCAAGGTGCAAGCGGGGCTCACCGCCTTGGCGCTGGTATGCGTTGCCCTTGGATATCCGATGAATCAGCAGCGGGCGGGCATGATCCCCCTCGCCCATCACCACCAGCCCCACGCCGCCGCTCTGCAGTTGAGGACAGGGTGGCAAGCGTCAACACACGGAGCACATAACAGCTGCGCTTTTGATGTTGGGTGCTCAACTTGCAGCAGTACATCCAGCATGACACACACTGAAACCAGCCGGTCCAGGCACAAGCAGCTGCAAAAGCCAAATGCCCAGGGCAGCCCAGCACAACACCACATGCAAACGCCACACATCACAACACACATCAGTTTATCACAGCCTCGAATCACTGCATCTACTGCATACGGGGCAGCACCAGCAGTGCACACCCACAGAACAGCACAGGCGCTGTGGCCATGGCCAATCAGCTGCATGGCATGTATGACCCACACTAGCAGCCAACCGCACCTCCACCAGCTCCACGCTGACATGGCCGGTGCCCTTGTCGTCCCACAGCCCCTCCTCGTTCAGTCGGTACACCTTGACCCGCTGCAGCGCGGGGTCTCCCATGGTTGGGGTCTCCCTGCTGATGCTGGCAGCGCCCAAGCTGGCCGTGTGCAGTTGGTGGCCGCCGCTCAAGCGCTGGTCTCAACAACTGCCGCTTGGTGCCGCCACAGCACTTGCAGTGCCTGACTGGTGCCGCCGGTTGCCAAGCGGTGTAACTATCCTAGCGAGTTCGGCAACTGTGCAGCGAGTTCTGCAACAGCGCAGTTGCAGCAACAGCGGTTTAGCAGCGCAGGACACCGGTCGGGCGGCGGCAACCGGCCAGGCAGTGAGGCAACAGCCTCTCCGCCTCTTCCGGGCGCTTTAGCAAAGCACCCGCAAACCGGTGCAGGCGAGACTAGGCCTCTGCGCTGCAGGCTGGCAGCAGCACCGAAAACCGCAAGACGAGGCTTGCCCAGCCGCCTGCGCCCGCAGCACTGGATGCGAGCCCACCCTGCTGCGAGTTGTGGGGTGGGCGCGAGGCACCGAGCGCGCTCACGCGCCAACGCCGCCGGCGATCCTGGCAGGCGGTTCGAAGGGAGGGAGGAACAAACTGCGAGGGGTCCTCTCTCCACCTTCCGCCCACAGCAGGCAGCGCCGCCGCCACCCGCCGCGCGCCGTTCACCTGAAAGTTTCTGCATGGCGCACATGCTGCCCTTCGCCCCCGGGCCTTCCTGCTAGATTGGCAGGGGAGCTGTCAAAGCAGGTGGCGCTGGCAAGCCTTTGCACGCATTGCATGCAAGGGAACCCTCTTCAGCGCTCCCGCTTATGCGCTCTGGGAATTTTAACCACTTGCGTTAACAGGTAATTCTTGCAGAGCGCCTACAGATAATTTTGCTTTTTTGCTTGGCACAGCCCGGTGGTACCACTGTTGCTGCAGCAATCGAGCAATCAGCAATCGCCTCATTTTTAGGGGACTTTGTACATGGGAGGTGGTCTGGTGGCCCGAGGGGCCACCGAGCACCTACCTTGTATAAAGGGACTTTCTGTAATGACGTGGGGTAGTACCTGTTTTCGGGCTTTCCTCTGCGGCGCTGCTGCCTCCGCGCCCGGCGGCTTTCGTATTGCAGCCAAAATTTACCCCCGCTACTTTTGGCTGGGCGGAGGCGGGGCGCGGAGCGCTGAGAGAAACGAGGGGCGCGGACGAACTTGGCGCGGCCCGCCTCGGGCTGCCCGCGCAGCGCCGCACAGCGCATAATAACCTCCTTAAACTCAGCGCCAACTGGGTTAGCTTGCAGCTGCGTTTGGTTGCGCGTGGGGCGGGTCCCATGCAGCCCGGTCACCAAAACTCACGAAACCCCGCCAGGGGCTTTTCCATTTGCTCCGTGACTTGCAACACGCTACGAGCAAGTTGCAAGTCCAAACGGGAGCGCTCCGAAATAGTGACGTGGCCGGGGCGGCAGTTGGCGGCGGCTTGCGGCCGCCGCCGCCGATATTTGCTGTGCCCAACAGCTGCGTTTGTAATAACAGGCCTGCACTACTACACAGTGTATTAATAAACCTAAAGTCCCCGTTCGTGTGCAACGCACGCGGATTTTTCCTTGAGCAGCACATACTCGCGCGTGCTGTTGCCAAAGCGAACCAAATCCTGCACTCCAGGGGACACAGGGTTTGTCAAATTGATGGGCGCACGGCGGATGTTCGTGACCAGTCTGGCCTTCCGCCGCCCGCCCCGGGCCTGCATGTCTGCTGCTGTCAAGATCTGCGCCGCAGCCATGTGGGCGCACCTTCTCCAGCAGCTCATAGTAGCGCTCCGGCTCCAGCCGCTCGCCATTGAGGAAGGTGCCATTGGTGGAGCCCAGGTCCATGAGGTAGGGCCTGCAGTGTAGTTGAAGACAGCCCGGCTTCAAAGGGCGGATAGCCATTGAATCATCGGCACGCGCTGTAGCTCACGCCAAGTGCACCTGCTGACTACTAGACTGGCACACCAGCAGTGTGGCACCAGCTTTGCAAGCACCACTGCACGCAGCAGCTGGTCAGCGCACCTGACAGACCCGTGCATCATGCCGTCCGCTCCCTCCTTCTCGGTCAGTCTGCACAGCGGCAGAGCAGGCAGGTTGCGCTGTTGGCCGCCGTGGGTCAAAAGCAGGACAGCAGTTGTTGCATTTCGGCTTAGCGTGCGCCGGCCATCAGCTGTGCCGCACCGGAACTGCAGCACCGCATGCTGCTTGCTGCAGGAAGGGTGGTCTGTTGGCACGTCAGCAACTTGTCGCTCCCGCCCAAACAGGTAGCTGCTCATCCTGCGGCGAGGGAAGGGCTCATCCCAGCAATCTCAAACTGCCTGCACATTTAATGGCTGAGCATAGCATGCAATCCTGCCAGGCGCTGCTGGCACCGCTGGTGCAGCCGCAGGCAGTACCTGTGGATGTGCAGCGGGTCGCCAAACGGCTGGCCGTTTTTGAAGACATACAAGCGCCAGCGTGCGGTGGGCTTGCGCGCCTCGGGTGGCTCCTGGTGCAGCAGTACCACACCACTGGGGCAGGTGGGAGAACAGGAGTAAGTCAGCCACCATAACACTGCTCGCAGGACAGGCAGTAAGTCAACCGCCACAACACCTGTCCGGGCCGTTGATGCAATGAGCCCCATGAGCTCCAATGCACATCACTGTTCTTCTACACTGCAACGGCAAACAGTCGCGCGTTTCAGCATGCTCCTCACTTGACGCGGTTGGTCTCTGCCGCCAGGGCACCCGACAAGCCAAACTCGGGCTCAACCTCCTTGTCAGGCGGCGCTTCCTCCTCCTGCCACGGAAAGGCTCAGAAGCACGGTTACCGCAGAAGATAAACACAAACCATCATGCACGGCATGGAACCCCGTGGCTGGCAGGCATCACAGTGCAGGCGCGCGCAGTCAGTGAGTTACGATGGACGCACCTGCTCTCCCGGCTTGCCCCATGCCATGTTGCCGCCGTCATCACCATCATCCCGTCGCCGCCGCCTGCAGGGGCCATTACAACCAGAAACCGAGCATGCTCAGTATGCAGTCAACGCGTTGATGTGCGGCTGGTGCAGTGAGCTCTGCGGAGCAGGCACGGCCAGACGGGGCGCGCGTCTGCCCTGACGCACCTGCCGCCAGGGCCAGCTCCTGCAGCCTCAGGGTTGGGGCAGTCCCGCGCAATGTGCCCCTCCTCTCCACACTGCACAGGTGGGGAGACGCTGCATTACGCCTCAGTTGCCCACAGCTGGATCTCAAGTGCACAGTGCTGGTTCCCCTCACCACGCGGGCTGGGGATCACATGCGACAGACCTGCAACAGGCATAGAGCAATGTGCACTCGACGGGCCACCTTGCCTTGTAGCAGGGGCCGCGACTGCTGCCGCCGGCCGGCGCGTTGGGGCACTCACGGGCCATGTGGCCCTCTTCGCCACACTGCATGGTTGTAGCAGCGCAACGCGCAAGCAGCGGTGTGTCGCTAGCTCCAGCCATGCAAAGGCGTCTGTCGGCAACCGCCAGCGTGCTTTGCCAATGTGCAAACTGATTTAATTGCTGGGGAGCGAGAGTTCATGAACTACAACACAGGCACCACTCCTGCCGGCCCAGCATACCACCTTGAAGCAGGGCCCTGGCCCCCGGCGCGCTGGTGCTGGCATGGCCTGCTGCTCCCGCTCCCGGCTGCTGTCCCGAGGCGCCCGTTCCTCCGCACGTGCCCGCTCGCTGCGGTATCCACCGCCGTCCCGCCGGCCATGCGGGCTCCCGCTACGGCCGCGGTAGCTTTCACCTGCCCGGCGTTCGTCACGGCGAGGGCTGCGGCTGCGGCTGCGGTCTCGCCGCTCAGGCCGGCTTTCGCGCGCTCGCTCGTCTCGTCTGCTGCGCTCCGGTGACCGCCGCCTGCAAGTGCAGGAGCACATACATGCAAGTGGTGGTGCAGTGAATAAACTTGATGCTGCTAACAGCACAAGGCATGCTGCATGAATAGTGCACAGCACAGGCTGGCAGAAAGCACAGGCTGCAACGCCAGGTGCCAACGCAAGCAGCACCTGTCGCGGCTCCGCTCGTGCCGCCGCTCGCGGCTCCTGCTGCGGTCCCGCCTCCTGTCCGTGCTCCTGCTGCGACTTCTGCACGCTTCCAGGGGGCTCCAGGGTCGTTGGCGGCGCTCTGGCGTGCAGGCTGGTGGCGACAGACGCATTGCGCTCACCTTGTGCTGCGGCGCCCTGCTCCTGCAGTCATGTTTTAGCCGCAGACACTTGCACGCTAGCCGCTGGGATCCCTCAGCCTCCCCCAACTTCTGCTGGTGCTGCGGGCGGCCACAGGGGACGGCCTGCAGCGCTGCCGTCTCACGACACTCTTTACAACAGTGTGAGTGCTGCTGTGCCGCTTCGGGCCCGTCAGTTGCAAAGGCACCTCTGCCGACGGCGCCCATAGCCAGCTGGCCTGTCTGAAGTTGTTATCAGCTGAGCTGTCATTTTAGCCTGGAGGACCGCAGGGAACAACCTGCTGCAAGATTGTGCTCACGATGGGTTGGTTTGGCCGCACCCCTGCCCCGTCCTGTCATCCGCTACACTGACCGCCGCCTTGCTCGTCTCACCAAAACTCGACCTGCCCTTGCCCCCGTCTACGCAGGTGTGCGCGCTACATTCTCAAGTGTCATGGGCACTGTGGTACCACTGGGGGGGAGGGGGTCAGATGCAAAACCAACCGGCAGCCTGGGCGCACCGCACAAGTCTGGCACCACGCAGGCCCGCATCGAGGCATGCCTAGCCTTGGGGCTGCCTGGGTTGTGACTGCCCCTCAGCTGCCTGGATGTCAGGCGGCGCCAGCAGTTACAGGAGGGTGGCTGCAGTGTACAAGCCTATGCATCTGCCCTTGGCATGCAGAGCCTCGCTAGGCACCCTGGCCGTGCTGCTGCTGCTGCTGCTTGACCAGCTCCGCCTTGAGTCGCTGCGAGAAGTCGTCGTTGATGTTATCGTCGTCCCAGTCCTGCAGCAGGCGGGCAGTGTCGATAGACAAAAATGGACAAGCCAAAGCTCAGAGAGAGACGAAGCATGCTCATATGCCTTCCATGCTGCGTAGGCCAAGCCAAACCCACCACGGTGGTGGCAGCACGCATGCACCAGCGCGCACCTGCTCCCACAGCGCCTGGTTTTTTGGGTCCTCCTGCCGCGCGTCCCAGTCTGCACGGCCAGAGAGGTTGTGCGGGGGCAGTTGGAAGGGTGTCGTGATTCAAGACGCGGCCGTAGCTGCGCGCCGAGCTGCGTCATAAACCGAGCCGCAGTGCACGCCGCATGCCAGCCTCACCCTCCGCCTCAAACTCCTCAAACTCGTCCTCCTCCACAATCTGCTGCTGCTGCTCCGCCTGCTTGGCGGCCTCCTGTGGTGTGGCCATGCTACGGACGTGCAGGTCGGCGTCCACTGCGGCAGGGGCGGCGGCGGGGCCGGCAGCGGCCATTTGCAGGCAGGCGGACGGAGTGGGGCGCTATGCGTTGATGTGCGGCGCGAGACAAGCGTGCCGGGGGTGGGCAGCGAACCTGCTTGGGGGCGGCCAAAGACTTGAGCCTTGAGGCTTGAGCGGCGGGCCCCGGCCGGCTGGCGGGTTGCCGATCGGCGTGAAGGGTGGGATCGGGCCTGCGATCGCTTGAAAACGCCTGCACTCCACACCAGCCGCACTGCACTGCACTTCAAGCCCATGAGCCCTGGGCTCCCCAAGCAGGATCGCACACCCCCAACACAAAACACCACGTTTTTAGGCTGCTCCCGGCTGCCTAACGGAGCCCCCGCCCTCGAAAGTTGCGCCCCAGCCGTTTGTTGGCCCGCCCCTGCTCCCCTGTGACATGCGCGAGGAGCAGGGGGCATGGACGCGTTGAAGAAGACGTTCACCGGCAAGCGCAGCAGCAGCGAGGCGACGGAGGGCCGGGCGGTGCGCGGCGAGGTGCGGGGGCGGCCGGTGGTGGGCTGGGGCGTGAGTCGGTTGCCGTGGCGCCCGCCCGCCGCCCGCCACAGCCGCGCGACAGCCTGCAGACCAGCCGGCGCCGCCCGCCGCCACCCCTGCCGTCCCCCTGTGTGCCCAGGCCGCGACCGCCAGCACCAGCCAGCGCGCCGCCGCGGAGGTGCAGCAGCAGTTTAAGGAGCTGACACTGTCACCGGCGCAGCGCGAGGGCAAGGAGCCGGTGTTTGAGGGGCGCGTCACCGGTGGGTGCTGCTCAGACTGGGCGGTTGCAGGGCGGGCGGGGGCCCATGAGCCTCGCGTGGCTGCCGAACCGCAGGCAGTGCCACCGCAGCCAGACACTGTTGTTGCTGGCAGATGGTGGGTGGCTGCACAACGTGCGGGTGCCTGCACGTCCAGCTTGTGTGGCAGCAAAAGCACAGCTGCCCTTGTCGTGCCCGGCAGGGCGCAACTGCACCCCGGCCACACCTGCCGCGCAGAAGGAAGCAACTTCACCCCCAGTTCGTGCCCATAGCCTGCCTCTGAGCCTGCTGTACGCGCGGCAGCTGCTTGCCTGAGCGGCCTGCGGCTTGTTCCAACCGCTGCAGAGGGCGACCCGAACAATGTGGGCCATGTGATCACCACCGCGGGGGGCAGCGGGCCCAGCAAGCAGGTCATCCGCTACCTCACCGAGCGCGTGGTGGGCAACGGCTCCTTTGGCGTCGTGTTCCAGGCCAAGTGCATAGAGACGGGCGAGACGGTGCGTGCAGCTGTATGCGGCCCACTGCTGCGCTGCTTGGATGCTGTTGCGCTGCGCCTGCCAATACTGTTGCGCACAAGCAGGCAATCGGAGGCAGGAGCAACGTGCGGCAGCGCTGCCGGGTCACTGTGGCATGCCGCGCTGTGCTGCTGCCGCACGGCCGTTCCACTCTGCCATGCCCCTGCCTTGCGCCATGCAGGTGGCCATCAAGAAGGTGCTGCAGGACAAGCGGTTCAAGAACCGCGAGCTGCAGATCATCCGCATGATGAGCCACCCAAACATCGTGCAGCTCAAGCACTGCTTCTACACCACCACCGAGAAGGATGAGGTGGGCGGCGGGGGCGGTGCCTTGGGGGCTGGGTAGGAAGCAGAGGGGCCAGCGCGCCTGGATGGATCGATGCCCACTGCGTGCAGCAGCGTATCACACTTTGCGCCAATTCCGCAGTTCCTTGCCTGCCTGATTTTCTCCCCTGCGCAGGTCTACCTCAACCTGGTGCTGGAGTATGTGCCCGACACGGTCTACCGCATCAACAAGCACTACACCAAGAACGAGCAGCGCATGCCCATCATCCTAGTCAAGCTGTACACCTACCAGATGCTGCGCGCGCTGGCGCACATCCATAGCGTGGGCGTGTGCCACAGGTGCGCTGCTCCGGGGTTGCTGCGATGGATTGGTGCGCGGCGTGTGTGCGACCCGCAGCACCTCCCGCTGACCGCCTGCAGCCGTTTCTGCCCTGCCACAGGGACATCAAGCCCCAGAACCTGCTGGTCAACATCAACACTCATGCACTGAAGCTGTGTGACTTCGGGTCCGCCAAGACGCTTGTGCGCGGCGAGCCCAACATCTCCTACATCTGCTCGCGCTACTACCGCGCTCCAGAGCTCATCTTTGGCGCCACGGACTACACCTGTGCCATTGATGTGCGTCGGCACGCCCCCTTTGCTGCCTTGCCTGCGTGCGCACGGCGGTTGTTGCAGCTAGCGACGAGCGTGGGTGGCTTCCCCATAGCTTGCTTTACTTAACAGGCAGGCTGCAGCACTGCATTGATCGGAACCGTTAACTGCCAGACTTCCCCGCTGAACCATGCGCAGGTGTGGAGTGTGGGGTGCGTGATGGCGGAGCTGCTGCTGGGGTCGCCCCTGTTCCCCGGCGAGAGCGGCGTGGATCAGCTGGTGGAGATCATCAAGGTGGGCGGGACGGCTGGCTGGGAAATGCGAGCAGGCGCGGCTGCAGCATGTGCCGAGCCAGATGGGCTGGTCTGCCCAGCCTGCGAACTGCTGGCAATCCCCTGAACCCTACGCTGCACTCTGCTGCTGCCGCGCCTGGCAGGTGCTGGGCACGCCATCGCGGGAGGAAATCCATGCCATGAACCCCAACTACACAGAGTTCAAGTTTCCCCAGGTGGAGGAGGGGGTGCCATGAGCATGCTGTTGTGGCAGTCTTGCAAAACGTTGCTCTCTGCGTAGCTGCAGGCAGCTGTTGGCGCCGTGGCTGTGCTGATGGCTGTTGCACCCCTGCCCCCCTATGGGCTCCACTCAGATCAAGGCGCACCCATGGTCCAAGGTGTTCTCCAAGCGCATGCCGGCAGACGCGGTGGACCTGGTGCGATACTTGATGGTTCTGGGCAGGCTTAGGCTCTATTGATCCCACCCGGCATTATGCGGCACTCATTGAGGCCACTTGCACAAGGCTGTTGTTCTGGCAAGGAATACTGATGTCAGTGCCGCCTGCCACTCTTGCCGCGCCTGCAGGTCAGCAAGCTGCTGGTGTACAGCCCCACGCAGCGCTCCACGGCGCTGGAGGCGATGCGCCACCCCTTCTTTGATGAGCTGCGCGACCCCGCGTGTCGGCTCCCCAATGGTGCGGTGGGCGGTGGGCATTTTCGGGCTGTTGGATGGCAGAGGACATGTCAGCACCATTTGCTCATCCATGCCTCAGGCTCGTTGCCTGCTCCCGCCCCCTGCAGGCCGCCCGCTGCCGCCACTTTTCAACTGGCTGCCCAACGAGCTGGCGCAGGCATCGCCGGAGCTGTATGCGGCCCTGCAGCCGGGCGCACCAGGAGCGGCAGCGGGCACGCCACTGTGAACGGGCTGATGCTAAAGTCTGGCGCTGTGATTTCCACTTTGGTGCTTGACGCCGCCGCGCAGAGCCGCCAGCGGCCCCCTGCCACACCGCTGGCCTCCTTGACAGATTAACTTGTAGTCCTGACTTTTACTCTGCCCTGACCGCTCTTTCTCCCTCCTTCACCTCTGACCGCTCTACCGCTCACCGCTCTACCGCTCACTCGGCAATCCTCGTGCCACGCTCTGCGCCATCGCCAGGGATCCGTGCTCTGCCCTCAACCCCATTCACAAGTCAGCGCTGCACACAAATCAACTGGGAAGCCACTGGTGCACGCGCGGACGCATTCAAACGATGATCTCGAACCCCCTCCACTCGGGGCCCGCCAACGAAAGTCACCCGCCGCAGTGTGCTCCATAGGGCGCTTGTTTCCTCAGCAGGTGCGACGGGGCTGCGCCAGGGGCACATCCCCACAGGGAGGCCAAAGTGCACCCCTGGAGCAGCCCCACACGAAACCGAAAGGGCGGAGAGCTGGACGGTTGGCTTCCCCCGGATGTTCAGGCCGCAGCCTCCAGCAGCTCGCGCCGTCGGCGCTTGCACCGCCGGTTGATGGAGGGCGCCGCCGCGCCTACCAGCACCGCTGCACCCGCTGCCTCTGCCTCATCACCAGAGGCGCTTGCATTCACAGCCGCTGACGCCAGGCTGGCAGCTGTGCCGTTCTCGACGGCCAGAGCGGTGGTGGCGGGGGCCGTTCCATTCTGTGCGGCAGACATATCCCCTGCGTCCAGGCTGGCCACGCTCTCTGCCACTGTGCCAGTGCGCCGCGCCTTGCCCAGCTCAATGGGTCCCAAATCATACTTGGCCAAGTTGGCACCTGCCGGGTCAGGAAAGGCAGCATCCGCCCTTTCAAGCGTTAAGTGGTAACAGGGACGAGGTGGAGACGCAGACGGCCACCAGGTCAAGTGCACATCCACCCGCCCCCACCCACCTCCCAGCTTCTTTAGGTAGATTTGCTGTGCCGCTGTGAACACCGTGTTGGCAAAATAGTAGAGCGACAGCCCGCTGGGAACGTTGAGCGCAAACCAGCCAATCATGAGCGGCAGCACCCTGCATGAGATGGGGGCACGGGTGGGTGAACGAGTGCACAGCAGGCCTTGCCGGCACCGCTTTGCCTGAAGTGTGGCAGCATCGACAGGTTGTTTGCAAAGCAGCAGCAGGCCTCGAAGTGAGCATGGTTTGCACAAAAGCCCATCCATTCACGAAAGCGCAGCTCACTTGACGAGATTTTGTGAGAACTTGGCGGCGTCGCTGTCATCCGTCTGTGGCGGCTGCACAATGGCGTTGGAAATGTACTGCGAGAAATGGGGGGTGCAAAGGGTGAGAAGGTAGATGATAGGCAGGACAGCAACGCAGAAATGGTAGGGCACCAGTGCACCAGTAGAACAGTGCAGCTTCGGTGGGTGGCATCCACGGGTGGCACACATTGGAACGTTTGTCTCAACCCCAGCTTGGCCCCAGCTTGCCTGGGCAATGACCAATGCAATGGGCAGGGCCAGGTAGCGGGAGGCCAGGTCCCAGCCGATGGGCGGCGCGCCATCTACAAAGGGGAAGAGCCAGGCGGTGCCGGCCCCCGCCTTCTGCGCTGCCACTGAGGTGGGGCCCGCCAGCGAGGGGATCCAGTAGAAGGCTGCAGGAGGGGGGCAGGCTTAAACTGAGAACTGGAGACAACGCAAAACGCAGGGAGGAGAGATGGGCCCACTCATGGCCATTGTGCGCCTGGCAGCAGCAAAATTGCAGCTGCGGGCACCATTGTTTCTGCATCCAATGCATGTTCCATAGCAGGCCCACATCAAGGATAGCAAGCAGACATCTGGACCGAGCTGGAAAAAATCTCAGCCGAGCCGCATGGCCCCAGCTCACCCGCCGAGCCTGCCTCTTCTTGCGAGGCAAAGTCCTGGAGCGACCGGAACAGGCCGATGAAGATTGGGATGGTGGCCAGCGAGGGCAGGCAGCCTGCAGGAATGAAGGGCAACATGCAAGGCCCTCATGAGGGCTGTGCAGCGCGCCTACCAGCATTTGCCATGCCGCAGCTGCTGCCTGCCAATGCTCGCCCTAACTGGTGGCAATACTTGTGGGCAGTACATGACCAGCCATGCCACCATGCCCCGATGCTCGTGTGCCTACCCCAGCTCACCCGCCAGCGGGTCGATGCCGGCCTTGTCGTACAGCGCCTGAGTCTCACGGGTGATGGCGTCCTTGTTATCACCATACTGCAGGACGCCACAGGACGTCAAGCGGGAGGTAAGGGTGGGTGCCATTCACGGCATGCTGGACGTGCTGCTGTCTTGTGCATGGGGCGTCCCAAGCAAGATGCTGATGGGACACAACTATACATCCGCGCATGCACAATTGAGAGAAATCAGTCCACACTTGTCAGCCAATTTGCACACACCACAGCACTTTGCAAAGGCATCCCCACCTGCGCTTTGATGGCATCAATCTGCGGCTTCAACTTCTGAATGTTGAGTGCGCTCTCAACCTGCACAACAAACAGAGATATAGGCCTCAGACCGCGACCACTCAGCCGGCTGGTGCGTTATCCAGCCCCGGTGGGTGGCTCGACATGCACCACTGTGCACTCGCCTGCTTCTTGGTAAGCGGGAAGGTGACCAGCTTGATGACGGCAGTCAGCGCCACGATGGACCAACCATAAGAGTACGGCACATTCAGCTTCTTCAGGCCGTCCTGCGCAGGCAAACCCAGGAGCCAGGCAGCACCAAGGGCTCGTCTGAGAACCATGCTTGCTTCAATGACCAGAGGCACTGGCAGGAGAGCAACGAAGCTGCAACATGTTGGCCAGCGCTGCTGCCACAAGAATGCCAGGAACCTTCTCCTGCAGCCCCACCTCAATGACGGTCAGCACCGTCTCCAGCGCTGTCACCAGCGGCTGCAGCCAGCCGTTGTCCTTCTTGGTCGGCTCTGCAGCTGCTGCCGCCGCATCAGCAAGGTCAGCAATGCGCTGCACTGCCGCATCCCCAAGCGTCAGCAGCTGTGCCAGCGTGTCATGCTCCACGCCCGCCTGGGCGGCAAGCGCCGCCAGCTGGTCAGCGGCTGCCGTAGGCAGGTGCGCCAGGTGCGGTAGGGACGCCTGCAGGCTGCCCGCTGCCACTGGAAGCTCCACCCCATCAAGCAGCGCTGCGGCACGCGGCTTCCGCCTGCCGAACAAACGGAAGCGACAGCACTTGCACATTTGGAGGGCAGCAAGCAGAGAGGCAAAGAAGCAAAGAGGCAGCAGCCCGGCGGCAGCGGCAGCAGCGGCGGCGGCAGCCTGCGCGCACCTGCCGGCCCGCCCAGCGCGGCGCACTGGCCGCAGTGCACTGCTGTGCCACGACTGCGCCGCCTCCAGCCGCCGCCCGCTGCAGCAGGGCTCTGCCAGCGCCCTGGCCACCGCTGCTCCGCACTGCATGTCCCGCCGATGTGTGAAACAAGCTTTCGATGCAATGCAAAGCGTATAACAGCGGCCCGGGGTTCGTCAGCAGCCAGATGATCCTGATGATGGCGCCCGCTTGCATGGAGGCACAAGGTGCCTCACTCCAACCGCGATGGGCCCCCCGGCAAGATCGCCGGGAGTTCATCGTTGATACAGTCTAAATTTGACACCGCAGCTGCAGTCTGCCCACCCCAGTCTGCCCACATGGCAGCTCTTCCACGGCCGCCCCACGCGGCCTGTCCACTTGCTGAGAGGCCGCAGGCGCTCCGTGGTGCGCATTTTGCCCGGAAACCGCCCCAATGGCGGCGCCGGCTCACCACCACCGCAGCGCTGGCCGAGCTGCAACCCTGGGTGCTACCGGCCGCGGGGCTGGGCGTGGCTGCCGCAGGGTGAGCCCAGAAGGGGGTCAAGGATCAAGCACAGCGTGTGTAGACCACATTTCAACTTTAAACCGATGGCCGGTGATCTGCAGCATGGCGGCGCTGCGGCTCAGCACCTACAGCCAGCTGGAGTACATCACCGCAGCCATGCTGGCGCGGCACGTCAAGGCGGACGGAGCCCGCGTGCTGCAAGTGGGTGCATGCGTTCGCACATGCCACTGCCACCCCTGCGCATGACCCGTCGGAACAGCGTGTGCTGCTGCGTGATAGAGAGCAGCATGTCTGGCTGGCATGGCGTACCAGGAGAGAAGATGCGCCATGCCGTTTCAATGCCCTTCTGACCCCTCTGCGCACATGACACCTCCCGTGCTTGACGCCCGTGCAGTTGGGTGGTTCCACTCGCGGCCTCTTTTACTACCGGCGGCCTGTTTTGGTGATGGTGGGCGGTCCCGACCTCTCGCCAGGTATGTACGCTGCCGCTCTGGTCGCATCGCCACGCAAGTAAAGCTGTCAAGTTCATTGAATTGTCCTTGAGCAGATGGAAATGCCAAGCCTTGCATGCCAGCTTTTGCTGCGGCCCCCTGCAAGCCTGCGAGCTGACCCTTTGACACCTGCGCAGGCTTGTGGGAGCAGGCAGGCATGCAGGCCAAGGTGCCAGTGCAAGCAGTGAAGGCTGAGCCACAGGCACGCAGCTGTGGGTGGCTAGGGCGGCACGACTGTTGTCCGGCGCTGGGACCGTGTGCACAGCGCAGACTGCCAGGGCCGTTCCCTGCGTGATTCATGCACAGTTGGAACTGATGCCAGCTCCCTGAACCCACCCTGTCTGCTCCTGCAGAAGGTGCTGTCATCGCAGGCCGGCAGCACGGTTGACTCCATTGTGCTGCTCAACCAGCTGCAGGAATGGGCTGACATGCAGCAGCTGCTGTCGCAGGCAAGGGGTGCTGCCCGAGGGGAGCTGGCTGGGTTGCCTAGCTGAGCGCCACAGGCTGCAGTCGCACCGCACCTCCGTTTGCCCTCAGCGCACGCTGGGTCTTGCTTCCTGAGTGCAATCACATGTGCCCATGCTCAAGCAGGTGTACCGTGTGCTCAAGCCCGGCGGCACGCTCATCTTCGTGCAGCGGCTGCACGGCGGACCGCTGCAGCAGCTGCTGGGTGGCTCCGCCGGCACAGTTGGTGCGTGCGCTGGGAAGGGTTGGCTGGTGCCAGCATGCTGTTTGCTTGGGCTGTGCTTGGGAGGTCGCCTTCTGCAGGTAGGACAGCAGGTAATCTCGCCTCTATTTCCAGCTACCTGCCACCCCCTCCATCAACTCGTGCAGACCCCACGCGGATTGATCTTATTCAGGATTATGCGGGCTGGGACTTTGTGCAAGTGGACGCAGCACTACGCGGCTCAGACCTGCACGCTGTGGGCGTCGCAGTCAAGCCGCTGATTGCAACAGGTGGCAGCAGCACGTCGGCAGGAGGGTCGGTGGATGCTGCGGCGTTTGAGGCGCTCATGCGGCGCGGGAAGGGCAAAAGGCAGCGGCAGCAGAAACCCTAGCTGAACGTGCATCGTGATGGGATTGTTCTTTGTTTGCGAGGAGTTCTCGAGGAGAGCAGTTCGATGATGCCAAATAGCGGTGAACAGTCCGGACATACAAGCAGTGTGGGCAGCCAGCGTGAGGCTGCAACTGTGGGCAGGCGCCTGTTTGCTGATGCTGGCGGCATTGGGGGGGCGACAAGGTGTGGGCGCGGCATATGAGCCTGGGCCCAACCCCTGGTGGTTGTTGGTTAATTGCTTTTACAGGTAATGGAACAAATGGTTCACTCCAAAAAGCATGGAGGTGCGCCGCGACGAGTGTATGGAAGTCTGTGCACTGAGGCGCGCGGGCTCGCACGCACGCTGCCTCCTGCACCGCAGGCTCGCTGTCACCGGCACTGCCCACCACTGTCACTGCTGAGCCCCCTCTGCTGAACCATACACGGCCTGCACGTTGGCTGGCTGTAAGAATGCAGGCAGCGTAGGAGGGGCCGCGGGCTGCTCCAGCGCCTTCTCTGCAGGCCCGTCTGCCGGCACGGCAGCAGCAGCACCAAAGCCGATGGTCGTCTCGCCACCCTCACCGCCTGCCAGTGGGCAGTTGCGTGAGCCAGTCAGCTGCCCAGGGTTGGCCCTGTCCTGCAGCGCTGAACAACACAAGACACCCTAGCACATCTGCCTATTCCAAACGCCCTTCCACCCACCCACCCACTGTTTGTCCCTGTGGCCAGACATTCATGTCCGCTCCCCGACTCCGCTCACCACCACCCATCAGGTCCTCCAAGCTCCGTTTCTTCTTGGTGGCTGGCTCGCCCGCTGGCGCAGCGCAGGCACCGGCCGCAGGTGCCACCGGCGGTACATTAGTCTGTGTGGGTGGAAAGCAGTCAGTGGAAGCTTTACAATCCACAGTCATCAGCAAAGACTCCTGTGCAATGACTGCCATTTATGTGGGCACAACCGCAGCAACACGCCATGGCTCCCCACCACAGAACTTCACCACCCACAGCGCCCCATACCTGCACAGGCTGCAGGTTGATGCGCTTGGTGCCGCGCCCCACCACTCCCAGATTCTTCACCGCCACGCCACCACCGCTACCAGAGTCGAAGCCGCCTTCACCGCCACTTTGCACCGCCGCAGCTGTCAGTTGCGGTGCTTCTGCTGCTGCTGCCTGCTGTTGCTGCTGACCGCCTCCAAGCGCACCCATGGCATGGGCAAACACACCCTGCATGTGCAAAATCATGGATACAAAGACACCAATGCTGGGTGTGCTGCCCACCACGCGAGAGGCCTGCAAGGCTGCCGACGCACGGCGGCAGGGCAATGCCCTCCACTAGAGCTACCACAGCTCCTAAGCAGTACCGCCCAAGCCGGATGGGTTCACCTTGATCATGTTCTTTTCGTTCACGTCTTGCTTGATCAGATCCTGCAGCAGAGCAGGCAGGCGCAGCAGCCTGCTAAGCATGCAGCAGCACTGTGCAAGTCCCAGTTACCCTACACCTCCAGCCAGCCTTCAGCCAACCCGCCCGCCCACCTGCAGCTCCGCCACCTTCTCCTTCAGATCGTCCTGCAGTGCTGCCACCTCCTCACTCTCTGCATGCGGTGCAAGCGGAGAGTTTGGTCAGGTGGGCTGTAGTGCGGGGCAAAGGCGCAGGTGCCGGCCCAGGGGGAGGCCTAGGCCAGCAGCTCCCCGACCTGGCGCACCCGCCCGCAGCTTCTCAGCATCGTCCCCCTCAGGCGGCGCCGCAATGCGTGCCAGCAGCACCGTCCGTCGCTTGTGCAAGCAGTCCAGCGCAGCCTGCATGGAATGCAGAATGAAGTTGCACTGGGACAAGGCCAGCCAGGCTGTGGAAGGCCAGAAGCTGGTGCCTGGGATGCCATGCATTGTGTTTACTGGAGTACTAAACAGTCCCGTGGCCTGGATGCCGTCACCAGCGTGTGCCAGACGGCTGCCCACCTGAACAGCGGGCAGCGCCTGGGTCAGCTCGCCGCTGAACTGCAGCGCGCAGCAGCGCTTGTACTGCACCTCTGCAATGCGACGGTCGTCCTCCTGTGACCGTTTGAAGGCAAGTTGGCAAGATGGCTGAGGAGGTCGTCATCAGGGCACAGGTGGGGGAGGCAGCAGCATCACTGAAACAGGCCAACAGCTGAACACCACTGCACCTGCACGAACTTGACGAGGTAAGCCAGGCTGGCATCCAGCTCCGTCAACGCGGTGCCAAAGTCATCGCTTTCCATGGCCACATCACCCAGCAAGCCATGCACATCTGCAGCCACAGAGGGAGGGAGGTTGACAAGGCAGGAACTGCTTAAAGAGTGGTGCAGCTCAGCGGGGCTGCTGAGCCATGCCCGCAACCTGACTGTTGGGAGCAGTAGTGTGACGGGAGCAGTAGTGTGACAACAGCTGTCGCAAGTGCCTGCCAAATTGCAAACGCGGACTGCACAGCCAGTCCCCCGTCTGCCGCTTGCCCTGCCCGACCTGCCAGCTGCTGCGCGTGGTTGTCGGCGTCCTTGGCCCAGATCACTTTGGCCGTCTCCAGGTTCTCCCAGGCCAGCTGCAGGTCACCCTCTGCGCCTGCTGCGTAGGGCGCGACAGGCATGGGGCGGCGGGGCAACAGCTTGCTGGCGGTGCTTTGCAGCGTGCACAGCACGGGGGGAGTTGAAGCGGAGCAAGCCACAACTAGACCCAGGAGGTGTCGCGGGCATCACGCCCACAGCATCAGAGCACACCGGCAGCAGCGTGCAACTCACACTCCTCCTCCTCCTCCTCCTCCTGCTCCTCCTCCTCCTCCGCGCCTTCGCCACCCGCAGAAGCCATCGGCGCCTTGCCCTTGTCACCGCTGTTCTCCTTATCATCTGCCATACAGTGATGCAGGGAAGTGCGAGGAGCACTGGGGCAAGTGCACACAGGCCACGCACCAACTCTCACATTAATGTAGCCGACCATGCAACCCACTCCAAGCGTGGATTGGAAAACTCGCAACTGAACATTACTGATGCCACACACCTGCCTCGCTGGCCCCAATGCCGTCGTCAGCCGTCTCCCTCACGCCCGCACCAAACACGTCGGCTGAGTCCTGCGCCTGGTACAGCAGCGCGGCTCCGTAGCGGTAGTATGCGGACGCACACTCAGGCGCCAGCTCTGCACGTGGAGAGCAGACGTGCGTTCAGACAGCAGAGGTGCGAGGAAGACCGACTGCATACGGGAAGCACGCACAGGCGGTAACCTCTCAAGGAAAAGGCTCGCACCTCCATAATGCTCCGTCCGGACCTGCAGCACCTCGGCAAACAGCTGCACAGCCTGCTCCAGGTCGTTGGTCTGCAAAACGAGTGCGCAGGGCGCAGCGCCGGCGGATCGGGCTGAAGAGGGCTGAAAATTGCAACGGGGTGGCCTGCTCGCAGCGGGGGTAAGGCCCCTTCCGCAACCTGTCACCCACCCGGATGCACTGGATGCCGCGCTCAAACTTGCGCTCCGCCTCCTGCAGCGCTTCGGGCGACAGGCCAGAGGTGCCCGTGCCGCTGGGACCCGCCTCGTCCGCCATCTGCGTCCTCCAAGTGCTCACAACAACTGCCAAACGCGATCCGGGCGCTCTGGCGTGAGGCGGGGGCGCACCCCAGCCGGCACTGGGCTTTGGTTTGAGTTGGCCGTCGCTTCAGAGCGGGGCTGTGGTGCACGGATTGAGCATGCACTGGGGGAACAGGGCGGACTGCCGGGGCTCGCTCTGCGTCTACAACTGTCTTCTCAACAATGCACACCATGGGTGGACTGCGACCAACCCATGATCCATTGCACCCAAGCAGTCCCACCAGCCCCAGCACTGCTGCACAGGAAAAGGTAGGCGAGGCTCCCGCACCTTGTGCTCTCCGCCGCCACTTCCACAGGCTGCAGGTGGCAGGCCGGGCGCAGCGTGAATTGACAGCAGCAGCCGGCGCTGGAAATTGGGCAGGGGCTTGATGGCGGGCCGCATAGCGCACACCACCCAACCAGCAGCCCTGCTTGGGCGGCGCTCGCGGCTGGCACGACGTACGTCCCCAGCATTTGGAGCATCACAATGGAACCGGCCGCTGGTGAACAGCAGCTGCAGGAGGCGGGCAGCACCGCCGCTGGCAGCCGCCAGCGGCAGCAGCACTGGCGCAGGCGATGCAGCGCAAAGCAGCAGCAGCAGGGGCAGCGGCACGGTTCCTATGCGGCCCATTGAACCCAGCATCAGTGCCACCAAAGGCAGCGGCAGCGGCGGCAGTGGCGGCAGCAGCGGCAGCAGCGGCGGCAGCGGCAGCAGCGGCGGCGCTGCAGAAAGCAGTAGCAGCAGCAGCAGCAGCAGCAGCAGGCCATCCGAGCCACCGCAGCGGCCTCGACCCTCAGGCCGATTTGCCTGGCTGGCAGAAGCGGTGCAGGGGATTAAGGGATCGGCCGCGCTGCGCCGCATCCTCACTGTGCTGTTCATGTTTGGCGTGGGCTCGGCGCTGAGCCTGGCGTCCAGCCGGGGGCGGTGTGCCGGCCCGCAGGAGGTAAGCTGAGGCATTGACAAGCATGGCAGGCAGTGTGGCGGGCACAGCCGTTGGTGCTGCTTGTGCACCGTTGAGCTCGCTGGCTGCTGCACACGCCCAGATGTGCTCATGTGTGACTGCCTACCTTCCCACCCATACTGGCGCGCAACAGCTGATGTACAGTGAGTTCCTGGCGCTCGTGCGCTCCGGCAACGTGCGAGCGTGCCGGTTTGAGGAGAGCAGCAGCCGCATCACCTTTGATCTGCAGCCCCACAGCAGCGCGGCCGTGGCCCTGGCACCGCGCGCAACTCAAGTTGCAGGTAGGCGGTGCGGCTGTGCATGGGGCTGGCTGGGGCAACGGGGAGTGAATTTGGCCTGTCTTGCAGCTTGTCAGTGTGGGGCTGCATTCTCCCCCATCTGGCCTCCCTGCCACCCTGTGCTTCCTCGCTGTTGCTTCGGCGGTCCAGCTGTTCATGCCGGGACCGATGACGTGTGCCTGCGCATGCTCTTTGCTTGTTGCTGCAGTCGGCGACCCAACAGCCGTGTCTAGCACAGCGGCCGTGGTGACAGTTCATGGCAGCGGGCCCACGCCACGCCAGTTCTACACCAAGCGGCTCACCTTTGACACGCAGCTTGTACCCGCGCTCATGGCGGCGGGCGTGGAGTTTGGCATGCTGAAAACGAGTTTGACATCAGTGCTGGTCAGGTGACACATGCACATGGACAGATCCAGGCACATAGCTGGTAGCCAGGCTAGCCAGGCACATTGCCACCTCGCACAATGCTCTCCCAGCATGCCTGCTCCACACACACCTCCTGACATGCCACCACCATCTTGCTCTTGCTTCCTGCAGGGTCCTAGGCTCGGCGCTGCTGCTATGGATCCCGCTGATGCCGCTCTTCTTTGTGTTGCGGCAGTTCCTGCGCAGTCAGGCGGGCACTTCAAAGCGAGTCATATCTGCCGGTGTTTGTGTAGAGCAGACTGTGCTGCCGCTGGCTTTGCCCTGAGACTCTGCCTGGCGGTGCACAGCAGGTTGGCGTGTGGAGCTGGGCGGTGCAAAATCAAGACATGCAGGCTGCATTGCGCTAGTTTCGGGCACCCAGCTGCACTGCTGGTCACAGTATGGACTCCTCCACAGCCGCTCACCCTCTTTTCCCGTGCTTCTTGGCCTCATGGCAGGAAGCGCAAGCCCAGTTTGAGCGGCAGTGAGGTGCCGACCACCACCTTTGCAGACGTGGCGGGCATGGAGAGCGCTAAGCGCGAGCTGGCTGAGGTGGGCAGCCTTGGTGGTTGCACCACGCTCTCTAGTTTATGAGGCACCTGCTTACGCTCATTGCTTCGGAGTTCCCTGCTGCCACACCATTTCTACCCTTCATCCTCTGCAGTGCGTGGCGTGCTTGAAAAACAGCAGCAAGTTCGCGCGGCTCGGTGCCAAGATGCCCTCAGGCGTGCTGCTGTCGGGCCCACCTGGTGAGCCGCTGCTGGCCTGCTGGAGCTTTGCATGCAAGGTGTACCAGTGGTGCCCTCGCAACCCTGCCAATAATGATCAAGGCGGCAATCTTGTCCACACCGCGCTGGCTCCTATGCCAGTAGCAATAAATTTCATGCCCAGCAGCGGACGTGAACCAGGAAACCGTGTGTATGCTCTCGCAGGCACGGGCAAGACACTGCTGGCCCGCGCGGTGGCAGGGGAGGCGGGTGTCCCCTTCTTTGCCGTATCCGCCTCTGAATTTGTGGAGCTGTTTGTCGGGCGCGGCGCAGCGCGCATCAGGTGGAGGCTAATCTCATAACATTTAAACGGTTGTTTACATTTAAGCTTGGAAGCAGTGTGGTTTTTTACTTTAACGACAGTGACTGACCGCCCCCCATGCCTGCTCCCTATGCAGAGAACTGTTTGCGGAAGCGCGCAAAAAGGCGCCGTGTGTGGTGTTCATCGATGAGTTGGACGCAGTGGGTGAGCAACATTGCGGCAATGGGCATATGGAAGGGGCAGGCAACAATCCATCCTGCTCATGGCGTTTGTTGCCCTCATCTTCCCTCTTCCTTGCACCCTGTTTCCACAGGCGGCAAGCGCGGCATTGGACTCAATGAGGAGCGTGACCAGACACTGAACCAGCTGCTCACGGGTGGGCGGTATTTGCCACTGCCAGCAATGCTGTCTGCAGCAGGCTTCGCAGCATGCTGCCATGCGTGCACCCAACATGCAGGTTTGGCAGGTGGGTGTGGATCGCACCAAGGCCTGCACTCCTCTGCCTAGCTGCCGCATCCCAGCCGACCCATGCCCACTGGCCGACCATGCTCAACAGAGCTGGACGGTTTTGATGGGCGTCCAGGCGTGCTACTGCTCGCGGCTACAAACCGGCCAGACGTTCTGGACGGGGCTCTGCTGCGCCCCGGCCGCCTCTCACGCAAGGTGGGAGGGGCGACATTGAAGCCACCTCACTGATCAGGCTGCATGTGTTGTTCATGCCAACCTAGCTTGCCGTTTACCATGGCTGATCAAAGCCTCGCTACTTTGTCTATTTGCGGCTATCGTGCCCCACAGGATATCCCCCCTCACACTTCCCTGCTCCAGGTGGTGGTGCCGCTGCCGGACGAGGAGGCGAGGGCCGCCATCCTGGCTGTGCACTTGCGCCGAGTGCCGCTGGCCTCCCAGCATGACCGCGACCTGGCCTGCGAGGCGGTGGCCAAGATCACCGCGGGTGCGTGTCAAGCATGCTTGGTGGCTGGGCCTGCCGAACAGAGGTGCAGCTGTGCCAGTCGATATGACACAGGGCATGCAGCACCTGCTCTGGCGGTGGCTCATGCATGGGCGTAACTGCGGATTGCTGCGGGATCACGATGCTGCCGCCGGCTGCCCACTGGCCACCCTGGCCACAGGCTTCAGTGGCGCGGATCTGTCCAACGTGGTGAACGAGGCGGCGTTCCTGGCGGCTCGCTCTGCCACCGAGGCAGTGGGCTTGCCAGAGCTGGTGGAGGCGGTGCAGCGCACGCGGTGAGGCCAAGCGGGCTTCGTTTGTTGGCCTTTCTGCTGAGTCGTTTTGCAATATTCTGCCATACTGGATCCGCCTGATATGCTCACTCCAGTCTGCTCCTCGCTCCTGCCCCCAGGTTTGGCGTGAATGGTGGCAGCGGCTTCGGTGCGGGGCTGGGACTGCCCCAGCGCCTGCGTGGCTGGCTGGTGGATGCAATGAGCAGCGGCAAGCGGGTGCAGACGTCGCCGTACAGCAGCTAAGGCCTTGGGCTTCCCTGGCATGCGCCTGCTGCTGTTCCTGTCGGGCCCTCCCAACTGTGGCGCCGGATCTGTAGTCAAAAGGCAGCAGGCACCATCGCTGCCATCCGTGGTGCAGCAGCAGCCTGTGCAGCCGCTGGGACCCTCGCTGTCGCACGACTACCTGGCGGCAGCGGCGGCGCAGCAGCCGAGCGGTCAGTACGGCGGCGGCATGCGCAACGTGGGCTCCTCCCCGGCCCTGCTGTACGGCAGCACGCAGGACAGCAGCAGAATTTGATTCGGGCAATCGAATTGATTCATGCTGAACAGAAGTTGTTCCACCGTAGTGGTGTGCGGTGCTGCGCGTCCGGCGCGCCCTGCAGCACACAGCCACATATACATAAAGACGCGCACACATGCGCCCACAGACTTGCTGCAAGGAGGGCCTTAAGTTGTGGACCTTCAACAACAACCGTTGCACCAGGATGGCTGCCGCCGGCAGCCCTCGCGCGCACCATGGCAAACGGGTGGCCTGGTGACAGCCATGGTGCACAGGGGCTGGAACAGCGTCGCCAATTTTGAGCTGCATGTGGGCCGGCAGCCACGGCGGCGGCGGCGGCGGCGGCAACAGCGGCTTCGCGTTGCAGTGCGATCGAGGGACTCCTAGGGGTACCGAGCGTCCATAGAGTTTCTCAGGCGTGGGTTTGTTTCGCGATCGGCGCCGGCGCCCCCTGCATGGGGACTGCCGGCCTCAACCATTCAAAGGTCCATCCGTGGCCCCCCCGAGCCAGTGGAGCTGCTCTTGTTTCATAAAAAGGTGGGCGGCAGCCCGCACCTACCCAGCTTCCCCTCCGCGTCGCGACAACGCGGCTCGCAAGCGCCTAGGACCAGTTTTCACTTCGATCAGAGCAGCGCCGGCGGGCGTGGAGGCACGGGAGGCCAGCGGGTCTTGGCCTCTCTTCCTCCGCCCACTTTTCTGGCCCTGTAGCATGCTGGCCTGACCGCAGACAGACACGTATGAGCTTGGGCCGGCGGGCCGGCGGGCCGCGGTGCCACCAGCGGTCGCTGCGGCCGGCAGCAGCATTTGCGGCGCTGGCGGCGCTGCTGTTTGCTCTGGTGAGCCTCCTCTGTTCTGCCCGGCAGGTCTGGCTGGTGCTGAAGATGTGGCGATAAGTAATTAGTGACTTCTCTGCGCGCGTGCCCGTCCCGGCCTCCCATCCGTGTGCAGCTGCCGGCGCGCGCCGGCGCGGCGGCGGTGGTGCAGATGGAGCAGGCGACTCTTGCACTGCCGCCCGCGGCAGCCAATGCGTCGGAGGATGCGTCGGCTGCCAGCGCACGCATTGGCGTGCAACTGTCTGGCACACCCCGCCAGCGCGTCAGTGTGCAGCTCGCAGTGCTGGTGCCAACCGCAGACCCAGCGGCAGCAGGGGGCAGCAACCGCACCTACAGCAGCGGCCCAGCGTCAGCGGCGGGCTGGGCGGCGGCCGACCCTGCGCAGCTGTGGCTGGAGCCCTCCACGCTCAGTTGGACGGCCATGGAGCGGCCAAGCACCAAGCACGTCACACTGCGGTCGGCCGCCGAGCTGCCGCTAGCACTGGCGCTGCAGGACGCACTGGATGCTGCCAACGGCCACTCTGCTGCTGGCCTGCCGCGCGGCCAGCCACTGCTGCGGGTGGCGTTGGCAGCAGCCCAGGGGGCCACCATTGCACGGCCACAGAATGCCACAAGCTTGGTGCTGGACGCCAGCGAGGCGGACAGCGAGGAGGCAGACAGCGAGCTCCCGCTGTTTGGCTTTGACGCCAACCAGGTGGCCTACCCACCCAGCAGCGGTGGCGACAGTGGCGGTAATAGCAGCAGCAGCGTGGCCCGCATTCCCGTCCGGCTGCTGGCGGGGCAGGTGCGGGAGCCTGCCACGGTGCGGTTCACGGTGCAGCTGCTCGCCCCACAGGGGCCCAGCCTGTCGCTGCAGCAGTTTCTGCCCACCCGTGCCAGTCACGGCTTCCTGTATTTCCACCCAATTGATTTCAAAGCTGCGGAGGCAGATGGCAGCAGGGCGGCGGCAGCAGCAGCAGCAGCAGCACGGCAGCAGCCGCTCCAGCAGGTGGAGGCACAGTGGGCAGAGCTGCCGCTCGCATGGGATCGCATTCCGCCCGAAGCAGAGTACCACCTAGGTGAGTGCAATGGCTGCCCTGATGTGTTCAGGGTGTGTTTTTCTCGCAGCAGTTTGCTGGGCTCATTTCACAGCATCCTTCCTGCAGCAACCGACGTGCTGATGTGCACTGTCCCCAGGGCTGGAGCTCGAGGGTGTGTACAACGCCCGTGTGGCGCCGCAGCTTGGCGCCGTGGCGCTCCATATTTTTGGCACGCAGCAAGGCACCTGCCCGCCAGGGTCTGTGCTTGACGATGGCGGACGCACCTCTGGCATCGGCGGCTTCTGGCACGGCGGTGACAGCGGGATGGCAGCCCCATATGATGCTGTGGCGGCGGGTGGCCCTTTTGGCCTCACCTTCAACGGCTCTGTGATTGACTTGAGCAGCGCCTTCCAATCTGAGTGAGCTGCAGCTGAGTTTGCTTGCTGCTGGGCTGCTGGAGCCTGTTTTGCCTTGCACGCCAGCTGCTGCTGCACTGCATAGCGTGCAGCCGGCGCCAAGCTCTGGAGAGTGTGTCCACCTTTTTAGTGAGTTCTTAACCGATTTGCTTACAAGCTTCACTATTGCGCCACTGTGCAGTTTTTTGCGTTATGGCGCTGAAGTGGAGCCTGGCATGGAGAACGTTACGCTTTGCCTCAGCAAGGGCACCCAGGTGGGACATGGCAGGCTTAGTGCCCCCATATATTTTATTTTGGCAACAGCTTGGTAGCTCAGCCATTGGAGTGAATACTAGGTTGCAAAACTGCACCTGGTGCCAAGCTTTCCCTCATATGGTGCCCCTGAATGTGCAGAGCT
Organism: Chlorella sp. CH2018; assembly: GCA_009928355.1. Classification (NCBI taxonomy): domain Eukaryota; kingdom Viridiplantae; phylum Chlorophyta; class Trebouxiophyceae; order Chlorellales; family Chlorellaceae; genus Chlorella; species Chlorella sp. CH2018. The sequence continues at coordinate 28,772 of VIYQ01000223.1, forward strand.
CAGGCGTCGTGACAGTCGTGCCGGCAGTTGGCAGCCACACTGGCAGCACCCAGCCACCGCGCCGGCTGCGTGCTGTCACTGCTGCCTTGGCCTGTGGCTGTGGCGGTTATGCAGCAGCAGATGTGGAGCGTCTGGCTGAGCTGACCGCAGAAGACGCAGGGGAGATGGTCAATGCTGATGCGGACGAGTCGCAGCACCAGCAGCAGAGCACAGACCAGAGCGCAGCGGATGACGCTGCCTGCGGCTATGAAGCCTGGCTTCTGGCGCTGCATCCGGGGCAGAACCGCTTTCGCATAACCCTGCCTGACCAGCAAGCGCAGCAGCAGCAGCAGCAGCAGCAGCACACATTTGCTGGCGGTCGCGCTGGCAACGACAGTAGTGGTGTTGGCACAGAAGGCTCAGAGTACTCGCTTACTGTGGTGCGGTTGGCGGACCCCTCCAATGCTGAGCTGCAGTCCATCACAGGTAAGCAGCGACCAAGGGAAAGGTGCAATGGAACATGCCATAAGCACCTGGCTTGCACTGCTAGCACTCGCTGCTACTCCTGCAGTGTTACACCTGGTGCGCTTCACTGGCGTGCCCATGTGTATTCATGGCTCCTTCATTGTGATCTCTACTCTGCTGCAGCCAAGTTGTCAGGCGAAACTCTGGTGTTGTGCGGGCCGCCTGCCGAGGATGGCTCTCGTTTGCGTGCCGCACTGGACTGCGACGCCGCTGTGCAGCTGCCGCAGTGCACCCGGCCCTGCAAGCCAGGTGCGCTGGTTAGGCAGGCAGGGTTTGCACATAACGCCACAGGCACATTCATTGGGCATGACAGTCCAATGGCATGCATTCTTGCTTTGAATCAGATGAAGGGACACTGCACTGCGGAGGTCCACGCTTGTTCGCTGCGCCACATCTCCTTCATATTTGCACTCGTACATTTCTGCAGGGCTGCCGCTGGTGCTTAATGTGAGTGATGCCAGCGCAGTTGTCAGCCTCACGCCTGCACTGAAGCACCCAGATGTGGACGGCATCCGTGTGGAGGTCAACGGCCAGGTGCACGCCGTGCTGCTGTGTTGCTCAGTGCCCAGGCGCACCGTGACACTTATTTGAGCTGGGTTGCTCGGCCGCCAGGTGCAGGCCGCTGCGACTGCATTCACAGTCTCTGCCATGGTGCCAGTGGTTTCAACTGCGCTCCTGGCATCTTTTTGTTCCAGGTGCTGTCAAGGGGTGGAGATGTGGCTGCCGACCGGCTTGAGGACACAACAGCAGCCCAGCAGCAGCGCAGGCGAGTGCCTGGTCTCTATCCAGCTGAAGCTTGGCTGTTGTGCGCACTGTTTCCTGCGGAGTGCTGCTGGACCTTCCTGCTCACCTCACCTGCTATTGGCTTGGCTGCCTCTTTGCTGTGCTGCAGCAATGGCACCTTCCTGCCCAGTGCGTTCATCATGGGGCTGCAGCCAGGCTCATCGTTGGACGCCGAGGTGCGCTGCTGCTCCGAATGAGGTGGCTCAGCTGCCGGCTCGTTTGTTGTACAGCCACAGTGTCTGATTCATCAGCAGGCACACACGGCAATGACAGTCGCCTTGATTGCCGCTGCATGCTCACACCGATCGAATTAATGGACTGTACACTGGTGCTGGTGCTGGCTTCAACCCTCAACTGATGTGCAGATTGTGGTGGTGGCGGAAGATGGAGTGACTACCAACCGCTACCCCATACGCTTCATGCTGGTTGAGCAGAACGCAACCAGCTCACAGCTGCCTCACGCAGCCACAGCACAAGGATTCAGTACCAGTGGCACCGGCAGCAGCACTGCGTTACTGGCGGCAGGCCATGAGCGTAATCCAGGCTGGCCGCTGCCACCGGCGATGCATCCAGGCTGCTCCATTTGCCCGCGTGGCTGGGCGGCAGGAGGTGGTGAGCGCAGCTGCAGCTATTGTTTGTCGGTCCACTGCAAGAGGCAGCTGTGAATTTCCCACCCCTGTTCTGCTTGTTTTGCCGGCGGAGGTGATGAGCGCTGCTGCAGGCTTGTGTCTACTTATTCCCACCACCGTTGTCCTTCAACCCTGCCCCAACTCCTGCAGTGAATGCAACAGCCTGCCTCATGTGCCCTCCCGGTACGCATGCACCAATGGAGCAGTCGCCAGCCTGCCTGCCTTGCGCCCCTGGCAGCTTTGCCTACTCCTGGGGATCTAGCTACTGCAAGGCCTGCATCGAGGGCACCTATGCACCCACAGGTAGCCTGAGTGGCAGGCCATGAGCGTCGGTGCGGCGCGCTGGGTTGATTAGCTTGCCTACTGCCTGTGCGCTTGGCTGTTAGAAAGCTAGCTGTTTGCTGAGGTTGCATAATACGTCCTGCACTGTGGTGAGCAGCCAAGTGCTTCAGTCCAGTGGCAAACCCTAATGATGGCTCGCTTGTTTCTGTGTGCAGCCAACTCCTCGCTGTGCACAACATGCCCCGCCAACCTGACCACTTCAAAGGATGGCCAGGCGGCCTGTACTGTGCCGCTCACGCCTGGCATTTACCAGGCACCAAGGCAAGCCAGAAGGCCAACGGGCGCAGCAGCGACACCAATTGCGTCCTTGCTGGCGGCTGCAATGGCCATTGTCAGCCAAGATCTTCCCTTCCTGCACAGCTCAGCGGCATGCTGCTGCCCTTTGGCGTGAGCAACCTTGTTTTCGACCTGTATGTCTGTCCCCTTGCAGGTATGCTGTAGTGGTGGACTTTTATGTAGTGCTGACAGGGCTGGACTTGGAGGATGTGGTGGTGCGGGTGAGTAACCCACGGGTGTGCTGCACAAAGTGTGGTGGAGCGGCTGCTGCTACAAGCTGTCGTGTGGAGCAGGGCAGCACCAATCACATGAACTGCCAGCAATCATTGTGTTCGCATTGCACAACTTAGGGCACACTCATGAATCTGTCAATGCACTGAGCACTTTGTCGTCTTGCTGTGCTGCAGGCGGGTGTGGCGGACGTGCCACCCACCGAGATCATCACTGGTTTAATACGGGCAGACACTGCTTCGCATTTTGATATTTCTCAGGGTGAGCAAGGATGCTGATCAAGATGGGCGGTTGCCTGCTTGCTGGTTCGGATCTGCATCTGCAGAAGGATAAGACCTCGCTCATTGCCCATGCTCGCTGTGCAGACGACGTGACGGTGACGCTGCACACGGTAGCACGCCGCATGCTGGCTGCAAACGTGACTGCTACCTTGGGTGTGGATGTGCCAGAGGGAGCCTCAGGTGAGCAGGACTTCTCTCACGCGGCAGCTTGGTGTCAGGCTACCTTCGTGCTCACCTGCCAGTTGAGTGTTGGTGGCCTGCTTGCCATGCTGAGCTGTGGCTGTGTGACCTTGTCGTCCATGCACAGATGAGGACGTCTCTGCAGCTCTGGAGGTGCAGCGTCTGTCTGCAGATGGGCCCATCGACATGCTGGCCTCAGACCCAGACCGCTTTTTTGGACGCACCACCAAGGTGGTGATGGCTGACGTGTGGGGTGGAATCAGTTTGGGAATTTGGCCGCCAGGTAGGCTGCACCAGGCAGCCTGCATACAGCACTCTACACCCTGAATTCTGTTACTCCATGCTGCTGCCATTTGTACATGAACCAACGCAGGTGCTGGATGTGCAAGTGGCTGGCACGCTACAGGCCACAACAGAGCGAAGAGGCAGCGGCACCAGCCCCGGACTGTAAGCAGAATGAACATTTGCTGGCGGTGACAGTGCCAGTGCCTTGCTGTCTAGGCTTGGCCTGCACACCTGCAGCCATCACACACTCGTCAGCGTGGTTTCCTGCCTCCTGCCCGCCTCCGACCGTGCAGGCTGTGGGGTATGCTGGCGCCGGGCATCCTCCTGCTGCTCGCAGGCAGCGCCCTTGTGGCCATGGGCTGGCGGCGCAGCAAGGTGTGCACCCAGTGGCGCGCTGCAGCGGCACGGCGGCTGGCCACCACGCGGCTGGCGCCTCGAGCGCAGCAGTATTCCCGCTACGCAAATGAGGCGGCATAGTGTGGCGTCCCGTCGCTGGCAGTGGCGCCATGCATGTATTGCCATTGCTGATGTACATTTAGTTGCATGCGACCTGCTTGTAGCCTTCCTCTTGATCCCTGTGCCCAAGGCATTGCAGCTGCAAAATGGACAGGCTGCTCACAACAGCTTGTTAAATGGTGTGTCCAGCAAGGGGGTCGCAGAAGCGCAGAGCCAACTGCCTGACAGCAACTAGTGCCAGCTCCGCAGCGGGCTCTCCTCACTGCAGGCGTTTGAGCCAGCCGTCGGCATGCTGTGAATAAAGCATGTACTCCCGCTGCTTGTCCTGCTGCCAAACTCCCTCAGGCTCCTCTGCCAGGAAGTCATGCACCGCGTCCAGCGGGCCGTGCTTCTTCTCATGGTAGCACTTGTTGAACTCCTCCAGCGTCTTGTCATCGGGTTTGCACAGGTGGTGCTTGCCCATGCTGCGGCGCCGACAGGAAGCAGTCAGTAAGCACCAGAGCAGCTCGGAACGTGGCATGCTGTGCGGAGAGCAGCGGCAAGCGACAGGTCGGGTGCACGCTGCATCTACGAGCTGAGAGCTTGCAGGCAAGCGACACTGCTGCCGGGCCCCACAAATGGTGCGCAAGGAGCAGACAAATTGGCCACACCGTGTGGTCTTGGTGTCCTGGACCAGCAAGTATGATCCCACAGTCACGAACTCCTTGTATGCCTGAATGTTGGGCATGACCTGCATGCAGAGCGAGGCGCAACAGATGGCGCAGAAGAAATCAGTGAACTGCATTTGTGCCATGCCTTGGTAACTCGTGGCACTCAAAGCCAACGGCAACACTAGTGCGGGTAGCATGTGCAATGCCTGCAGCAAGGCAGTGAGAGACTGCAGCACCCGCAGTGAGAGACTGCAGCACCCATGCTGCCTCAGTTGCCCCACCCCTGCTTCAGCAACGCACGTGGTGGTATGCGTGACTGCTATCCTCTGATACCATCACGGTGGTGGCATTCCACTGCCTGAGCAGCGCTCGCACGCGGTCCAGGATGGCTGGGTCGGTGGGCAAGCCCTGCGTGCATGGGGGGAGGCAGGGCTCAGCTTCTGACGCAGGCTCGTCAGCGCGGCGCATGCCCGCATCTGGGCAAAAGTGCAAGGCAGTGAAGGCCCTAACAGAAACGGTGTGCTCCTTGCGCACCAAGCGCTCTGTCGGCCCCACCTGGATGAAGGTGACGTGCTGGGACCACAACGGGTTGGTGTCTGGCCGCTTGCAGGGCTTCTCCTCAGTGCATGACAGGCCCGGGAACCAGGGGTCGTGGAAGTCTGCAAGGGGAGTGCATGTGGTGGTTGGAGCGGGGGCAGCAAGGGCGCCGAACAGAAAGCAGGTGGTCCAGAGGACCGTACCGCACGCACAGCACGGCTAGGACGAGGTGCATGCAAAGGACGCACCCCGGGGGTCAATGGTGATGATGCGCATGCGCTTGTACTCGGGCGTGCCCTTGGTAGATTGTTCAATCAGGTGCATGATTGATGCCAGGGCCAGCGCGCCGCCGCCCGTGTTGGTGCCCAGCTCAATCAGGACATCGGGGCGCACGTCCCACAGCACTTCTTGGATCACCTGGAAGTCTGCAAGGCCAGCCAAACAGCGCAAGGCCGTTGCTGGAGGTGGGGGCTGCGCATGTGCCATCTGCGGGCGCTGCAGCGACGTGCGCACTCACCGGTGGGATCCTGTTCGAACGGCACACCCAGCCAGTTCATCTGACCCCACAGCTTCTGGTACTCGAACAGCATGTCATAGCCGTAGCTGCAGAGGGCAAATGGCAGTGCACACAGATGGAGCGTGGGTGTGGAGGCATACGTTTCCCCAGCACGCTGTCCGAGCGCAGCCCATGTGGCTTGCATTGCAATCTGCCCTGGCTGCTGCCCCAGAGACAGAGCTCAGACTCACATGATGGTGTCGGCGCAGACAGACTCGTTGCGACCAAAGTTGACCATCTGGTCGTGCCCCTTGAACACCGATTGGGGCGCGCTCCAGGGACAGAAGGTGGTCGCCGGCGGGTTGGCAGAGGCCTTGGCTGCCGCCACCTCTGCTGCGGTGGGTGCAGCTGGGCACTGCGGGCAGGCCTCCGCCTCGCAGTGGCACTCACAGGCTGGACAGGCCGGCTGCGCTGCCGGCTTTGCATTGGGGTTCACCCAGCCTTTCGCAGCGCAGATCTCCAATGCCGCTACCTCGGTCACGCTGGCATGGGTGGCTAGCTGCACTTGCTGCATCGCCGTGCGCGCGCTGCTGGAGTTGGCAACAATGTAGATCAGCATGCTAAGGCATGCCACCCGATACAGCCAGAGGCTCCTGCTGCCTGCTGGGGTGTCGCCATCCCGGCCAGATTTGCTGCAACAGGCGGTCGGGGCGGCGGCGGCGGCACATGAATGGAGGCCAAACAAGCGGCACTGCCAGTGGCGTTGTCGTCGCCTGGCAGTCCAGGATCAGCGCGAACGGCAGAGCGGTCACCCCGTAGGGACTCTCACCCCGTGGGGACTGCCATGGCCGAGCGGGGCCGATGCTCCACACCGGGCAAGCTCAGCTGCAAAGGATTCTTCGCAGCAATAGGTCGCTGTGGCCCCAAGGAAAGCGGCGAGCCGTGGACGGGGTTTTGAATGCCATTCAAATCGACCCCTGTCATCAAGGTCAGGCTGGCGGCATGCAGCTGCACCCGCAGGCATCATGCAGCGCGTTAACAGGTGTTGGCATCCCGAGAAAAGAGCCTCTCGGACCCAGCGGCGACACGTTGCCACCAGCCTGCCCCCGCCCATCTGCACCCTCCCACTTTCCCACACTTCCTTTTTCCACTTGCACGCGATGATATCCATCCCCCACAATCTGCCTGACCCTTGGACGCACTCCCTCATCAGCAGCCCTGCAGCTCTTGCCCCACAATTGCATGTGCATGTGAAATTGCATGAGCTGATGTGACAAGTCGTGGGACAAGCTAACGACGCTGGGCGGCGGCAGACACCGAGTGTGTGGGACTGGGAGCCAGGCAGGTAGCGAGCGGCGAGGGGAAGCAGGGAGCAGTGAGCAGGGGACACGAGCAGGAGGAGCAAACAATGAAGCAGAGGGAAACTACTCCTAGGGAGGCCGTGCAGGTGGCTCAATCCACAACCATGCGCGGCGCTGCAGCAACAGAAAAGGCAAGCAGCGGATGGCGTTAGGTTAACCCAAGTTGGTTTGGTGGGCGGAATCGTGAATGCAAGCACATGGCAGGCAAGTCAATGCTGCAACCACTTTTGCCTGTCACCCTGCTACGCCGCATGTGGCATGCCCCCATCCGGCCCGCCCACCTATGCACATGGCCATCAGCTCCTGGAACAGCAGCTTGGCGGCGTACGGCATGAACACCTGGCAGACCTCAGGGGGGTGATGGGGGTGGAAGGGAGGCAGTGCGCGGTGAGCATAGCAGGGCCAGGCTGCCAAGCGCACAACAGCAGTGAGAGCATGCACAGACTCAGCTCAAGCACCCACAAGCCGGTTCTCAGAACAAGCAATGCTGCGGGTCCCACCTGCACGATGCCCGTGGTGTTCTTGCATGCTGTGCAGTAGAACTGGTTCTTCTTCAGGTTGGCCACCGCAATGAGGCCGCAGGAGGAGCAGATATGCACGCGGTACGCGTCGCTCTGGTCAAACAGGCGCTCCTTGAGGAAGGCGGCGGCGCCGTGCGAGATGATGCAGTCGCGCTCCATCTCTCCAAACCGCAGCCCACCGTCGCGGGCACGGCCCTCCACTGGTTGCCGCGTCAGGATCTGGACCGGGCCGCGGCCCCTGAAAAAGCAAAACAAGTGGGGGGAAGGCGGTGTTGCCCGCAGCAGCTGCTGGTGCGAGCGAGGCGCCTGGGCCTGCTCCCCAGCCCTGCCCCCACCTCACACATCCCGCTGCACCTGGAGTGGATCTTGTCGTCCACCATGTGCTTCAGCCGCTGATAGTACGTCGGGTTGAGGAAGATCTGCGCCTGCAGCTGTCGCCCCGTGTGACCGTTGTACATCACCTCCCAGCCGCGCGACTGGTAGCCGCACCTGCGCCACAGCAAGGCAGCAATGCCTGAGGAGTCAGAAGGAGCAAGGCAGCTGCACAGCGGCTGCAAGCAGACCATGTTGCACTGACAAATGCTCTCGAGCGCACATGTGCAGGCAGTCTTAAGGGCTTTGATGCAACCGTTGCAACCACAGCTGATTATAATCCCACCGGTGCAGCGCCGCCGAAATGTTGTCCACGGTCACGGTGGTGAAGGGCGTGGCATCGCCCTCCTTGCCGAGGCAAGACGCCACCTGGGGGTTGCAGGCAATGCAGGGCGGAAGGGCGCGTTCAGCCATGCGCATTCAGCCATGCGCTGCGGCTCAGCCACCCACACAATGCACCATCACCACCACACTGCCATTAGCTCACAACCCAGCCAGCCCACAGCAAGGCCCCCACCTTGCTCATCAAGGCCTCCACCAGGTGCCCGATGGTCATGCGCGAAGGGATGGCGTGCGGGTTGATGATGAGGTCAGGGCTGATGCCCTCCGCGCTGAAGGGCATGTCCTCCTGTGGAAGGGGTGGACGGGAGGAGATTGGAGGGCAGGTGCGCGCACAGCAGTGCAGAAACATCCAACTGCAAGTGGCCGCTCTGCCACGCCAGCGCAGACCTCAGCTGACGCACCTGAGTGTAGGTAATGCCGATGGTGCCCTTCTGGCCATGCCGCGATGCAAACTTGTCGCCCACTTGTGGGATGCGGATGGAGCGTACCTGAAGGAAGGAGTGGGATTACCAAACAAACTCTTCCTCAAGGGCATGGGATGCGGTATGCGGTAAGTCAGTTCAGTACGACCATTCAGTGCGATCAGTGCCTTTATAGATCAGCAACACAAATTGCGCGGGGCATGCATCTTCCCCACGACCCACAGGTACGCCCAGTGTGCAATTCCCCGCCCACCAGTGCCCCTTCGCTCACCCGCATCTTGACAAACTTCTGGCCATCGGCGCCGGTGGTGACCAACACTGAGTCGATCATGCCGCTCTCGCTGTGCCGGAGCGCTGTGGACGCATCCTGTCGAGCAGCAGGCAGGTAAGTGGTTTGATGGTGACTGTCGATTTGGTGCTGCCTCGGCTTTCCCAACCCTCTAAATATTCTGGCATGCATCATTGATCAGTCACGTGCCCATCCTCTCCGCCCACCTTCTTGCTGTATCGCTGTGGCATGCCAGAGCCATCATCGGGGATGGGGCTCGTCTTGCCAATAACAATGTCGTCGCCTGCAAGGATGGGTGCGTGGCAATGGAGAGCTGAGGCAAATCCCGCACGAACACAGCACAGCAATGCTGGCCAAAACGACACCAACTCCAAGCTGTGCAAGCAGTCAGCCGGATCAGTGTAAGCGGGATAACAGCGCACCCGACACGCGCGTGCCGGGTGGTGCAATGCCGTCATCGTCCAGCTTGTCGTACGTGCCGTGCCGCACGCCCGCCGTGATCTGCAAATATGGGGCGGCATGGCATTTTTCGCATGTCAGGTCGTTTTGGGGCAAACACCATAAAGCAGCAATGCAAGGGAAACAGACGAAGGCGAACATCAGTTGCAGGCCCGGCACTGCCCTACCGATCGGCAGCTGGTGCTCACCTCGCGATTGGGCCGCTCGATGCACTCATGCACCAGGCTGCCCTGTCGCTTCTCCTCCGTCTGCAGAGTGAAGCAGCCAGGGTGGCATGCAAGGTGAGAGGGCTGAATGCTGAATGCTGGACAGCAAGCCCCAGCCAGCCTCAGCTGTAATGCGCTGCTGATGGCGAGGCGTGGGCGGGAGTCAGATTTGATGCACCAGCAGGCGCAACTTGGCCTTGATACCGCTTTTCGCATCGCCCATGAAGCATGGCTTGCCTTGTAGGAGCGGTAGAAGATGGAGCGGAAGATGCCTCGGTCGATGCTGCTTTGGTTCATCATGGTGGAGTCCTCCTGGTTGTACCCCGAGTAGCAGGCGATGGCCACGATGGTGTTGATGCCTAACAAGCGCAGGTGAGTATAGGAGTCGCAGCTTTCGGTGCATGGTTCAAAACAGCAACAACTGATGCACGCAGCCATGGGGCAGCATGGCTGGGCCACATGGCAGCCCCGACCAGTTAACCCCGCACAGTGGGTTTGAGGCCATGCAGCCATCCCTGCCCAGCGTGGTGACCCTGCAGCCATCCCTGCCCAGCGCCCCTGCCCAGCCGCCCCTCAATGCTCACCGGCGGGCAGCTCGCGGAAATGCAGGTACTCCATGTTGCGGGTGGTGACCAGCGGCTTCTGCGGATAGTACAGCACGTAGCCCTGCGTGTCCATGCGCACCTGGTAGTTGGTGACATACATGCCTGCGGCAAGCAAGGGGGTGGGTGAGTGGATGGGGGATGACTGATGGGATACGGAGGCCCGGCATGTTTGGGCCGCAGAGGACAGCAGCTGACCAGTGGCGCCAGAGGGCTGATTGCACCTCAGGTGATGACGAGTACCCCTGGTGCAGGTGCCCCGCTCACCCATGGCCTGCTTGCCCATGGCCGACTGGTATGTGTTGCGCGGGCTCTGGTTGTGGTCCGGGAAGGGCACAATGGAGGCGCACACGCCCAGGATCATGGCTGGGTGGATCTGGGGCGGCGGCAGGGCGGGCAGAAGGTTCACATGTGGGCAACGACCCAGGTCATCGGGCTCCGGCAGTAGAGCTGGAGCTAACCCGCAAAACCAAAAGCCACAACACCAACACGAGCGCACCTCGCAGTGCGTGTAAAGCAGGATGTTAGACGCCTCGCCGCCCTCCACCTGGGCTGCAGCGAGGAAGCAAGAATGGCCAGAGCAGGCCAGATGGGAGGCAGAGGTAGTGGTGCCGTCATTTCCCGGCAACGTATGCGCCCCATAGCACCCCGGCCGTAGCCCATCCAAGCTGAACACGCCCCACTTACCCTGCCGCGCAAGCTGCAGGTCCTTGATGGACATGGCAATCAGTGTGGTCTCCTCCTCCTCCACATCCACGTACCTGGACAATTTAGCAGGCATGCAACAGTTTCAAAAGGATGACCTGCAATGGTCGCTCAGCCGGGCAGAATCCACCGCACCCCAAGCATGCGAATGAACCACGCCATCCCTTCCCATCTCTCACTCGATGTGACCCTTCTCAATCATGGTCTGCCACGTAAAGCCAGTCTCCTCACGATTGGCCAGGCTGATGATGTCGCCCTTCTTCACCTGCATTTGGGCGGCAGGGGAAGGCACCGGGGGCACGGTGGATGGCAGAATCGACTGGCCAATGATCAATGATCAACAACACCAGCCAAATGGCAGCCCAGCCCAGCCCACTGCACTGTACATCTGCCATCCGCCAACCCACCTTGATGGCCTGCTGCTCCACGATGAACAGAGGGCGGCAGCAGCGGCCGTAATCTGTGTACAGGCGCAGCTCCTGCAGCCGAATGTCATGCACCACGCCCACCTCGGTGCTGATGTCCACCTGTGGAGGTAAGCAGGGTGTGTGTTTGAATGATACCATTTTAAACAGGCACCAAGCGGCCATGTGTGCAGCCGCCACACCAACCTCCACACTGCGCACGCCGCCCACCTGTCTGCGCATGGCGCGCAGCGTGTCCACCAGCAGCTGCGGGTCGCGGTGAATGCCCACCCACACGCCTGTAAGGTGGATGTGGTTGAAACAGCAGCGAGTGGTGCAGTGAGGAACTCGTTCTAACGCCACCAGTAAAGAAGAACAATTCAACTGAAGCGAGGCGGAGCGTGGCACACAAAGGCACACAAAGGCAACCAGCCCCACTCTGCCCACCCACCGTTGACAAAGATCTTGGTGGCCTTGGGCACCACAGAGGGCGAAATCTCCTCCAGGTCCTCCGTTGCCCACTCCTGTGGCGGAGAGAAGTGTCGCGAGGCAAAGACAGGTGAAGCAGCCAACCAAGCAAAGACTTGCCACAATGTTCTTCTACCCAGAAGCCTGCTGTGGGACAGATGCACATTCGCCCCCTCTGGCCCAAGCTCACCGACAAGAAGTCGAGGACCGGGTTGGAGGGGCAGCCCACCGAGATGTAGGTCATGAGTGCCAGGTTCTTCACCAGACCGCACGCCTGGCCCTCGGGCGTCTCTGCAGAGCAGGTGGACAAGGTGTAGGCAGGAAGTGAAGAGGTGCAAATGTTGGGCATGGGAAATGTCATGGTGGTTTATAAATCGGAGTTGACATGAATGCACCCTCTCCAGCAAGCCCCTTCTACCGCAGCCTCTGCCGCTCACCCGCTGGGCAGATCATGCCCCACTGGCTGTTGTGCAGCTGGCGCGGCTTGGCAATCTTGCCCTCCCGCCCGATGGGCGAGTTGATGCGGCGCAGGTGCGACAGCGTGGACGCATACGTCAGCCGGTTAAGCACCTGCTCCCACATTGGAAGAAAGAATGGCCAGTCAGCCAGGGGCCATCACTCGAAGCGGATGCCTTTATCGAAGGAGGCGCAGGGGGGCTGGGCCTACCAAAGCGATGAGCAAAGCTGACGAGCCGTCGGGACAGCGAGGAAGGGTGGGCTCGTGTGCTGCTCTGCAATAAGGGCAAAAGCCCGCGCACCTGGCTGACGCCCGGCCGGATCTCTCCCGCGCCCACCACGCCCCAATTGCCGGTGGCTAATGAGTAACTGCGTGCGAGCAGGCAGGCCAGAGCATAGTGCGGTGAGGCAGGACGCCAGCGCAAGCTGCAAACGTCGCGCCGGCCAGGCAGCGTGAGCTTACGCCAACGGCGCACTGGATATGCGCGGCGCTAAAGCATGCTGCGCTCACCGCAGGCCGCGCGTGATGGTGTCCTTGTTGATGGCTGATGTGAGGTTCACCTCCTTGCCCTTGTCCACACACTTCTGCACGTACCCACGCACATCCTTCGACAGCTTCCTGCGAGGCGGCAGGGCAAGGTGTGGTGACTTGCAAAAGTCAGGTGCCCAAATCGCACCTCACCCTGCCACCCTCCCCCGCCCGCACCTGAACAGCTGCCTGAACAGGTTGGCCAGCAAGGGGCCGCCCAGGTCCAGCCGCTTGTTGCCATAGTGATCACGATCGTCCTCCTGCAGCGGTGGGGTGGGGCGGCGGGGATGGGGTGGGGCGGCCGAGATGGAATTCATGTCACGTCACAATGGAGGCCAGGTCAATTGCAGACCGTTGTTCCTGGGCATGGCATGAAACAGCATGCTGAAGCAGGCTCAGATTGCACTGCGGCACGCTGGTGGCCGACATATGCTCCCTTTTCTGTTCACCTCCCGCCGGCCCAGCGCCACCAGCAGCAGGCGGTGCACTACATAGCCGAAGAAGTAGGCCTTCTTGGTCTCACAAAACTCTTCCATGCCAATGTGCGGCAGCAACTCCTTCTGTGGCAGGCGGAGCGTGGGAAAAGCAGGATATGTAGGTGAGCATGCGCCCTTGTCCAGCAGGGTGACCAGCAACCCGAGCCGCTGTGCAGCCGAGTGGCTGAAAGGTACAGGACAACGCAGATGTTACCTGCAGCAGCTCGCGCGCGTACTGGATGCGTGTCTCCTTGGTGGCACCAATGGTGCTGCCGCGCTTGCCAATGTAGTCGAGCGCCACATCCTGTACAGGGCGGGTGGGATTGATCAGGTGGGAGATGACATGTGAGGCCGGGCACAGCAGCAAAGGGGGCACAGGGGCAACCACCATGCGTCTCTGATTAAGCACGGTATGCAAGCTTTCGATGGCATGCAAGCTTTCCGCGGCAGAAAAATGCACCTGGCTCTGGATGGGGAAGGCCTCCTCGATGGATGGCCGCAGCGCCTCCATCATGGCGGTGTCTCCAAAGTCATACACGATGTGCTCCAGGATGTCCTTGTCAGCCTGCCGGAGTGGAAACGATAGTGAAAGTTGAGGTAGACAAATCAGGTAGCCGCGACCCCGCAGCTGCACCACATGGATGCCTCTGCCACCACCAGCATTGAACGAGCGCATCCCTCACTCAACCCAACAGCCACACGCCCGCCCACCCACCACGAAGCCCAAGGCACGGAAGATGATGAGGATGGGGATGTCGGCACGCACGTAGGGGATGGATGCACGGATGCACTGACCTGCACCCTTCTGCCCCGCACGCGACACCATCTTGACCTGCAGACAGGAAGACGGCAGAAATAAGGTGGCAGTTAGGCAATGCACTGCGCCCAGCAGGCAGAGTTTGCGGGTCACGGCCAAAACGCACGCAACATGCGGTTGGAAGGCGGCAGACAGCCATTTCCACCAACGCGGACTGTCGACCCACCTGCATCGTGCTGACGGTGCGAGTGGAGCCCTCCACCACCGACCTACATGGCAAAAGAAAAGGCTCACTAAGTACATGAGCAAACACGGCTGGAATAAGGTGGATCAGGAGCCAAGCAGCAACGCCTGGCGAGAAAACCACATACACACCAAAGGCAGCAGCTCCCATTGCCCACGTTCGCAGCCTCTTGCACACCTCCAGCATAGCCCAAAGACAACCGTGAACATATCACCCCATCGCAGCCACAGCAGCAACACACCTGCACTCCGCCACGTACGCATACTTGGAGGGCTGGCTCTTGCGAAACACATACACGTGGTTGTTGGCCATGCGCTCCTGCAACAGGGCAGCAAAGGATGCGATGATCCTCTGGGTGGGCTCGTCATGCCATTGCAGGTGCTTTCAAGGCCATGCCAGTCAGCACTTCCCACCTACATCCCTCCTGGACAGCGCCTTTTCACCTGCGCGATCAGCACCTTCTCCGAGCCATTGATGACAAAGTATCCGCCCTGCCGAGGAGGAACGCAGCATGCAAAATGAGGAGAGCGCAGGGCACGCTCATCATAAAGGACACGCCACAGTGCGGTGGCAGATAGGTGCACGGTGAGCCAGCAAGCGCATGACCAGCAATGGTGAGGGGTGACCGACACACACGCATGGGTGCAGCTCCGCAAGCTCCCAGACAGCCAGCCTGAGGCATCACCTGGTCATACGGGCACTCTCCCAGGTCGCACAGCGCTCGTTCACTCTGATTGCTGAGGTTGCAGTAGTCAGAGCGCAGCATGATCGGCACCTGGCCAGGGGAGCGAAAGATGTGTACGAAAGCTTGACAGCACCTCCAGCAGGTAACCAGTCGACCCCAGCACTCGTCCAGGACCAGCTGGAGAGTCGCATGTAGCACCACAAGGTGGTTGGTTCCGGCCACACTCTCCAACCCAAATGCTCCTCCATCAGCAGCACCGCTGCCCGCACCTCTCCAATGAAGACCTTGTTGTAGGGCGTGACCTCCACCTCCTCGCTGCCGTCAGGGTGCACCGTCTTGTCCCGCCGCTCAATGTCTACAAAGCTGCACATGGATATTGAGAGCGCCAAGCAGGTTTGAATGGGGAGGCAAGACAGCACCAGAGCTAGTGCCACGCTGCAGCGTCGGAACCAGCAGCTGCTAGCCCACAGGCAAGTGTCCAAGCCGACAGCAAGGCATGCAGGGCAGTCCAACGGCTCACAGCGGCGCGGCGTAGGTGAGGTTGCGCAGGCGTGCCTCCTTCGGGAACAGCACTGCTGTCTCTCCGTCTGCCTCGGTGTACATGGGCCTGGACACATAGATCTGGCCAAGCTCAATCTGCATTGAAAATGGGCCAAACGGAAGGTGTTGAGCCGGCAGCGAGAAGTCATTAACTCGAATGGCACCATGACATCCTAGCTCATTGTGCAGGCAGCGTGCAGCCAGGGATGCTCCGCATCCAGCAGCACCAGGCCCCTTGTCTAGCCTATGTCTCAGGGCCACCCTATGTTCATCCAAACGCTTACCGGCGGGATGGCAGCAGCAAGCAGACAATCAAACTGACATGACAACAGGAGCAGCGCACCTCGTATGTCTTCTCCACGTCGTCATCTACCGCCACACCCGGCACGTGCTGCGCCTGCGGCTTCACTGTGATTAGCTTGCCCTCGTCCACAATTTCCTGCAGTGCAATTGGCAAGTAGAGTGGCGTAAGCTTTACCGAAAGGTCTGCAGAGGCAGGCCAGCCACAGCCACGCTGCAAGCTTGCAGTAAACAACAACGCCCGCAGCCAAACAAGCCGCAACAGCCTGCAACCTAGATATACCATGCTGCCAGGGCTGCACACCTGCAGGCTGGTATTAATGAAGTCATTGAACGAGTCCAACTGCTGCCGCACCAGGCCCTTCTCATCAAAATAGGCCGAGATGACGGCCCTGCGGGGGCAGAAAAGCAGCACATGAGGTGACATGCAACAGAAGCTGATGAGGCGGCAAGCGTTAGTCCATTCATCAGCCTGACGCGCACCACGGAAGCAGCCAGATCGCAGCATTCACCGCCCTTCACAAATAATGAGCAGCAAAAACCCGCACCAGGCGTCGCTCTCATCAATCTCGGCATCCTCCAGCCCCGTCTGCGGCTGCAGATCTTCGTCTTCCAAGCCGTACATCGGCCGCCTGGAGGCCCCCGGGCCCCCGTGCTGCTGTCAAGGCCCCTGCGGCGCACACAGCAGGAGCGGCGGCAGTGGCAGCAGGGTGAGGGGCGGCGGCAGTGGGCGGGGCCAGTGCGCCCCTGTCGCTGGATGAGCAGCACTCAGGAGTGGTCAACACGCTCCAGGTCGAGTGCCAGCAGCGTGCAAACGCTCACAGGGGCCACAGCGGGAGAAGCGGGACAACAAGCGGCGCAAGCGAGCCCGGCGGACGCACCCTGGCTTTATGGAGGATTGCAAGTCAACAAGAACAGGCGGCGGCGCCCCCGGCCGCACTCCCCCGAGCAGCGAGCGGCAAAAGCCTCGATTGGGGGCCTTTGTCGGTCCTATTATTAGGCACAAAAAATGGAGATCGCACACTGCCGCCCCAAGCGGGGGCTGTCACAGCCCCAAATGGCCCGCCTGCTCCGTCTGCGCCGCTTGAAGCCCTTAGTCGCAAGAATTGAGCCTCGCTCTCCAATTGGAACCGGCTGAAGCGCGGAAAGGACGTTGGCAGCACACTATTTGACAGTGGCGCGGCCCGCCGCCAGCTGCCGCCGAGGGCCAGCCGGCACACGCTGTGTATTCAAGCAAGCGCAGGGCGGTAGGTTAAGACAAACCAGAGTTGTGTCCGTTCGTTGCGTGCTTGAATACAGCTTGCTTGCAGCAGCCTGCCTGTGTATGGCGCTGCGCTTAAACTGCAGCTGGAGTGATCGCTGCCGCAAAGCAGACCGCTAGTGTTGATGCAAAGAACATGTGTGGTGAGATGGCTGAGGGCGACACGCAGCCGCAGGCAGTTGCAGGTGCAGCCTGTAGTGATGGCCCATGGGATTGCGATTGCAAGTTGTGGGGGCTGGACGGCATGGGGAGCCTCCCCCTCCCCTCCTGCGGTGCATCAGGCAGGTGATAGAAGTGCCCGATATGAAGCGGGGTCCTGGTGCGCCATTAGGAAAGGAATGCCAACATCAGCCGCACTAGCTGCCGCCTGCAGCGTCGGTCGAGACAGCTGCTGCCCACTACCGCGCTCCATGCATGAGTTCGCCGGTTGTGCTGGAGCAAGGATGCCTCCTTTTCAAGGGCCAACTGCTGGGTGAGCTGCTGCTGCAACTGTGAACGATGCGGCAGCGATGGAAGCCGATTTACAGCAGTCGGGTCCGGCGGTGGTGACATGGTGGTGTCCCAACCGCTCTCTGAGCAGCAAGCCGAAAATTGTGTTGAAGCGCCGGACCTTTGAAAAAAAAAAATCAACTGGCACATGCACGTCACAGGTGATAAATGCAGATAAGCTTTGGTAGAAACCACACATTCAAAACCTACAAATTGATGGGAGGCCAGGCTACGTTTCCTGTTACTGGAGCATAGTAGGGCACTGATGTTGGGCTAAGGGGGGACTGCTGCGCGGCAACGGTGGCGCAGTACATGCACAAACAAGCTCTGCATTAGATACAATACCACTTAGCAACCGATTGAATCACACTGGCGGGCGGGGTCCACATCTCACTCCCCCTCCCTCAAGTTGCCGTCTGTGCGGCTGTTAATGAACTGTTGGTACCAATCGTGATAGATGGGGGCAGCATTTGGCTTCTGCAGCCTGCAGGTCCACAGTATGGATGGACAGGCCTTGCCTTGTGCCGCAGGCGTTGGGCAGCTCATGGGGCGGTCGTGCTAACAATAGCAGCAGCAGCAATTTCGTCCAGAATGCGGAAGCCGCCCATGTTGCCAGCTGCTCTCGCCAAACCATATCAGTGCAGCCAGCACGCACCAAGCACCGTAATCAAAAATCTGCAGCAGGGACAAAAATGGTGTTGCAGAAATGTGTGGCCGAACATTGAAGCTGCTCCTTGTAAGTGCTGGCCCACATGCCCCAAACCCCTTCTCACACCTGTATGACTTTGACTTTCAGGGTCAGCTTGTTTCGGTCGAAGAAGTCTTTCATCGCTTTCTGGCACTCGGGGAGGCTGCGCAAGCCCAAGAGGGAGGGAGTGGCTTCGCTCAAGCTTGGACGGCCCATGTTGGCTCACCCGCTGCTCCAAACAGGCGCTCAGGTGCTTTCAGGGAGCAATAGAATAAGTTAGAGAACCAGCAAGATTGAATTCACTGCCATGTGATCGTTAGCTGGAACGGATGTTTGTTGTTATTTTGCGCCATTGGTTGGCAGCCATGTTGGCCAAGCTTGCTGATCACCCTGCTGCCCTGCCTTACCCCCAGTCATCAATGATCACGTAGCCTCCCGGGCTGATGCTGTCCCACAAGTTATATAGCTCATCCGTTGTGCTCTCATACATGTGTGGGTGGGGTGGCCAGACAAGCAGGAAGGTAAGCAAGGGGCGTTGTGCTTGCGGTAGCCAGTCAGAGTTGCTGCCAACAACAGGTCCATGGACATGATCGGAGGCATGCAGCACAAGTATCCAGCATGGCGCGCAAGTGGCGAAGGCGGTGCGAGGCACACGGCAGCTGGGCATGCACAAAAAGCTGCAGTTGGCACCTGCACGCCGGGCTAGGTGGGGCGCACCTTATGAAAGTGCACCCGGCTGTGCAGCAACTCAAAGCGCTCTTCCTGCGATATGCGCAGTCCCACTGATTTCACTGAATTTCACTGAAAGGCCCACTTGCTCACAAGTCATCGCTGCACACAAATCAACTGAGAAGCCACTGATGCACGCGAGACGCATTCTAGGTGATCTCGAACCCCCTCTACTCGGGGGCCCGCCAACAAAGGTCACCCGCCGCAGTGTGCTTCATAGGGCGCTTGTTTCCTACCCTCAGCAGGTGCGACGGGTCTGCGGCAGGGACACAGCCCCACAGGGAGGCCAAAGTGCACCCCTGGAGCAGCCCCACACGAA
>VIYQ01000225.1:0-21161 GCA_009928355.1 Chlorella sp. CH2018
GGGTGAAGGTGGAATGCGAGCAGGTGGGCCGCAACATGGCGCTCATTGGCAGTGCGCTGGCGGCGCCAGGGTTCTCCAGTTGCTATCCAGCTGCAAACGTAACACTTCAGACCCTGCTGATTGCGCTGTAGCAGCGCACCTCAGCTTGAACTTTTGGTGGATCAGGGCCGGCACCGGCGGGCCCTGCAGTGTCTTGACCGCCACCGTGCCATCGATGCCAAAGGAGAGCTGTGAGGTAGGGAGGGGCGGATGAGAGAGAATCTCTTGATCTGTTTAACGTACGGAATTGCATGCTTTGTGTTGCATGCGGCAGTTTGACCGCAGCAGGAGGGCGCGGCTCAGTTGAGTCAAGACGATATCGTCTGGTCGTCTTCACTCCCTAGCAGTGGAGCGCTGCTAACTAGTGCAGGCGCTGCACACGTCTGCCGCTAACTGCGCCCCTCACCTGTGCCGCAGCAGTGCCTGCCCGCCCATCCATGCGGGGCACGGTTGTCAGGGCTCCAGTCTTAGAGTAGGCCTGCAAGGACAAGGGTGGAAGGGAATGCACACCGGGCGGGTTGAAAAGGTACTCGATTATGCCAGCGGCGCAGCGACGAGCTGTGGGCCCCGCAACTTGCAAGCACTGGCACAGGCCTGGAGCGACACTCCGTGTGCTGCGTTGCATCCGTGCTTCATGCGCATACCGCCAGGCTCAAGTGACAGTAGCCTAGCGCCCGAACCAGCTCACTCACCTCTGGGCGCAGGATGCGGGCGCCGTTGCGCAGCTGGGTGGCCCACTCCATCACCATCTCCCCATCGCTCTCAATCACCTGCCGAAGAGTGGAAAGGCAGGCGTGCGGCACTTTGACGACTGGCGCGCAAGAGAAGCTTCTTAAAAGAAAGGTCTATTGCAGGGTGTGACAAGTTCTTGCCTTGCAGCAGCACAACTCAAACCGACATGGTCCTCGGCTTGCCTGCCCTGCGGCCCCCATTGGTGGCGCCCTCACCCCCCAGCTCTCACCTTGAGGTGGCGGGTGGCCTCGCGTGCCGCCGCCTGCAGCTGGGGGATCTGAAGCACGAAATCCACCTCTGCTCCCCCATCCCCCTCCACAGACCCGCCTTCCCGCAGCCATCGCCCCGCCAGGCCGCTGCGAGCGGGCACACCCAGCAGCTGCAGCTGCTGCACAGCAAAGCCGCTGCCGCTGCCCCAGCTGCTGCCGGATGGCGCCACACCAACGCCGCGCATGACCCCAAGAGGCAGCGGGGCAGTGGCATATGGGGATGGCATGCCGCCGTTGCTGCCGGATGGCTCAGGCAGGCTGCCTGCCCGGCGCATGCCGCTCGCTTGAGCGCCTGCCTGCTGTGGGGGCCTGGGCAGCGGCGGCAGCTGGCCCGAGGATGGGCGCTGCTGCTGCTGGGGCTGCTGTGCCTGCTGCTGCCCCGGCTGAGCTTGCTGCTGTGCCTGCTGTGCCTGCTGTGCCTGCTGCTGCCAGCCATGTGGCGGGCCCTGCCGGCCCTGCTGCCCAAACGGCCCAGCGGCGGCAATGGCGATGGGCTGGCTGGCGGCGGCCGGTCCTGACTTGCGGCCTGTAGCAGCCGGGCTGAAGGCCAGGCGGCGCACTGGGTCAGGAGAGCCTCCGCAAATGGCTGCAGGTGCAGGCCACTGTGCAGGGAGCTGCCCCATGGGGGCCTGCGGGGCGGCAGCCTGGGGCAGCCGGCTGAATGCGGCGCTGCTGTGTGCCGAGCTGCCGGAAGCTGAGCGGCCACCCAAATTGGAGGCACCAGACGGCGGCTTGGGAAGCCGCGACTGGCTGCCGCCTGCAAAGGCGGTGTTGAGCGTGGCCGCAGGGGTGGGCGCGCTACCGGTGGTGTGCAGTACGGCAGCGCCGCCGGGAGTGCCGCCGAGTGGTGCCCCGCCGAGCAGCTCGCCCGCCTCTGTGCTGCTGCCGCGTCCCTGTACGGCCTTGCTGCCGCTGCTGCGCCCAAACCGCCGCTTAACCTTGCCCCAGGCCGCCGCAAAGATGCCGCGCTGCTTGCCGCTGCTGGCGCTGCTGCCGGATGCGGCGGGCGGGTGTGCGTTTGCGGGCGTTTGCGGCAGCCAGGACGCCATGGGGTCCCAGCTTGCGGGCACCTGGGATGGCGGCTCAAAGGGCAGCTCATCTGCAGCAGTGCTGCCACCTAGCCCTGGAGACGTCAGCAGGGCATGCCTGCCGCGAAGGAAGCCCCACATGCCGCCTTTGCCCTGCGGCCGCTCCGTGGCCGTCATCTGCGGAGGGACAGCGGTGCCGCCGGCGGCTGCGGTAGGCGGTCTGGTCGATCAGCGGACACGGCTGCGTTGTGCAGCAGCGCCCATGCGCCATCAAGCAGGCTCTGGGCCGGCCAGAGGAGCCTGGGCTGCTCACTCGAACGCTCACTTGGCAATGGTGCACCGCTTGCTGCACGCACTTGGGCTAAGATCAGGGAGGCCTGGTGGCAGGAGGGGGAGCTGCAGGCCTGCAGGCAACGCAGCTTTCGGGCCAACGCTGGGAGGAGCAGGGGGCACACTGCGATAACTGACTGATCGCCTAAGACAGAGGAGAGAGGGCATCGAGCTCACTCCATGCCAGCAAGCACAACAGCATGCCGCCCGCCTCGCTTGTCTCGCCCACGCCCAGCATCTCCCGCCTGCTCGCAGCGCTTGCATTGAATTACAGGTTGGGGCAGTCAAGACTTCAGATACCAGCACCTCAATCAAGTCAGTCAGTCAGTCTGTCATGTCAAGTGACAAGTCAAGCAGGCCAAGTTTCAAAAGCTCATCGCGAGCTCGCAGTGCTGTGCGACGCGGCTGCCGCCGCCGCACTCCCGCTCCCCAGGCTGCCGCCGGCACTGATGCTGTGCAGCCCCTGCGCGATGCTGCGCAGCGAAGAGCTGGCCGCGGCTGCCGCGCTGCGCCCCGCCACGCTGCGCGACAGCTCAGCACGCAGGCCCTCGTTCTCGGCCTGCAGCTCCCGCAGCGCTGCCGCCAGGTGCGCGGCGTCGCCGCAGCCGCTGGCGGATGAAGCCGTGGGCGAGGGTGACTGCAGCAGGTCCATGTTGGCCAGCAGCTCCTGCGCGATGATCAGTTGAGAGGTCGTGGGGTGAAACCATGAAGGATGCGGCACTGTACAGCAGAAATGTTCTCATGAGCGGCACTGTTGGCCAACAAAAGAGGGCATTTCTCATTTGTTCCCCTACCTGGAAGTCGCGCTCCGCCTGCTGCCGCCGCTGCCCCTCATCAGCCAGTGCGCTCTCCAGCCGGGCAACCTGCTGCTGCGCTTGCTGTGCCGCGGCGCCGCTAGCATGCCTTGCTGCTGCTGCAGCCGCGGGCGCAGCCGGCTCGGGCGCAGTGGCGCGCAGGCGGACCAAGTCGGCTCGCACTTCGGCCAGCTGGGCCGCCAGGCGGCTGCGCTCGGCATCCATGTGGCCCAGCAGCTCGACCAGCCGCTCGTTCTCCTGCATTACAGAGCAGGCGGGGATGGGATGAGCAAGGCAGGTGTGGACATTGCGGCATGTGGCGGCAGGCTTCTCCATAGACAGAACAGCCTCACCGCGGCCAGAACAGCCTCGATACTTGCAGCTTTGCACGCGCTCCAACGCCCAGTTGCCCTCACTCACCTGCTGCAGCTCAGCCAGCTGCCCAGCGGCCCCTGCCGCCCCCTCCTGGTGCCGCTCAGCGCCTGCCTGCAGCGCTTCCAGCCGTGCCGACAGCTGGCGGTTCTGCTCCTCAAGCTGTGCCATCAGGGCACTGCCGCCAATGCCGCTGCTGCCCTGGGCACCACCCAGCTCCCCACTTCCTGCCTCCTGCTGCACCAGCAGCGCCTTGACTGCCTCCAGCTCAGCAGCGGCTGCCTGCAGCGCCGCCTCTGCGCCGTCCCTGGCCCCTGCCAGCTGTGCAGCCTGCGCTCGCAGGCTCTCAGCCTCAGCTGCATACTCGCCGCAGCGCTGCCGCGCCTCGGCCAGCTGTGCTGCCAGCTCAGCGCCCTGCTCCTGCGCTGCCCGGCTGCCGCTGGTGGCGCCCGCGTCAAACTCGCCGGCCAGGCGGGCCCGCAGGGCGGCCAGCTCAGCATCCTGCTCCTCCCGTCGCTGCAGCACAGAATGAGCGAGCGATGCTTGTTGACTTTGGACGGCAGCGGCGGCGCTGGTGGCATCATGCGGGCGGAACGCTCCATCCACCCACACGCCAACCCTCCCTTACCTGCACCAGTCCGTCCACCTGGCGCTGCAGCGTGGCGGCCTGCTCCTCCAGCAGCCGTCGCTGCTCCTTGAGCGCCGCCAGCTGGCGGTCGGGGCCCGATTCACCGGCCACTGCGTCCCGCTTGAACTGCGGGGGGCGGGCAAGACGGGCCATTGAGGGAGGAGTGTGGCAGGCTCAAGATACATGTACAGTCGGTGGTGGGCTGAACAGCCTGCAGAGTGGGGATCCATAGCCTGCTTGCTTGTTCAACTCAAGCTAGTAAGCGGCCTGATGGGCCGGATGCGAGTCGCTGGAACCCAGGAGGCAAACGCCTGGACCGTGCCGTCAGCGCTGCGCACCTGGTCGGCACGTGCAATGGCCAGCAGACCCTCCAGCTCGCCCACCCGCGCCTGCTCCAGCGATACGCGCTGCCGCAGCGAGTCCGCCTCTGCGGAGGGAGAGAGGTGCAAGGCAGACTGATGCAAGGACAGGCTGGCGCCAGATAGCAGGACCTGGTGCGTCCTAGGGTGGCGGTTTGCCTTTGCGTTCAGTGCCATTCGTGGCACTCACCACAAGAAATGCCCAAGCTGCTTCCCGTATCAAGCCTCTCCTGTCGCACCTGACTGTGCATCCGCCAGCCGCGCCTCCATCACGCCGATGCCTCCCTCCGCGTGCAGCAGCTGGCGCTGCAGCCCCTCCTGCGCCCGCTCCAGCTGGAAGCGCACCTGCTGGGCAGGAGGGCAGGGTGCGTGGTAAGGGCACGGAGGGACCTTTCCCAGGGAGGCGGGCAGGGTGGTTGGTAAGGGCACCAGACTGGCACAGAGCCAGCATGCTACATCTTGGCATGGCTACCAGTGCATGCTCTACCAGGTGGGGTTGAGTCTCCAGCACAGCAAGTGAGGTGCGGTCTGCAGAGTGCCATGGGGTAGCGGCCAATCCAGCTGGTCCCACCTGCTCCGCCGTTCGCAGCTGCTCCAGCAGACTCTGCCGCTCGCGGTCCAGGCCGCCCGCCGCCTCATCGCTGCGCCGCATCGCGCGCTGCATCGCCTCCACCTGCCGCTCGTAGGCCTACACGTTGGATGAAGCAGCAGAAGAATGATCTGCAGGACGAATGATACACATCAGCCGATGCAGGCCCGGGCTGCCAAGCAGCGGGAGTGCTAGCTGGGCTCAATCCTTCTCCATTAACTCCATCCCTCTGCCCTGTGCATCTGCCCACCTGCAGATCTGAGATGTACATGTTGATCTGGCTCTGCGCGCTGCGCTGCGCCTCGTGCAGGCTGGCCACCTCCTCCGCCTTGGTCGCCAGCTCTGCAGCAAGGCAGGGGCAGGCGGACCTTTGAGTGCAGCAGCGCATGCCGCATGAAGTTCCTGCCGTGCTTTGAGCAGTCAACCAGCAACAAACAGACAGAGGCAAGACAGGTCATCCCACCGCACTGAGGGCATCGCAGGCACACCTGTGTCTCGCGCCTGCAGCTCACGGGTGAGCTCAGCCAGCGACTGCTGCTGCCGCTGGCTCTCATGCGCCAGCGCCTCGTACGCGGTGCGCAGCTCTGCAGGAAGGAGGTGATACATCACAGACGCCCTGCATCTGTTGCGCCAGCATGCCACGCGACAGTTAGCTGCCCTACGCATCTGTGACCAGCCCAGCCTGGACGGTCTCAGCCTTGCAATTCATCCCAAACCATGCTCGCCCCGGGCCTGCCCACCTGAAACATCCTGCTCCCGTGCCTTGGCCAGCTGCTCGCTGTACTGGCACCGTGTGGCCTGCACAGCCAGCCGGTCCGCAAGCTCCTGCCGCTCGGCGGTCATGCTGGCAATCTGAGTGCTGATTGACTGCAAGAAAGTGGGGTTCAGAGGGTACGCGGACCTCGCAATAATCCCTCGTGCCAACCAGCAGTTGACAGGCAAGCATGGGCCGAACCCATTGCTGCTAACCCCCACACTTTCGTGCAGGTATCAAGATGGTTGAAAGCTGAAATAGAGGCATCCAATGCCTGCTACTACAGTGCATCAGCAGAGGGAGTGCCCACCTGGTTCTCCCGCACCAGCGCCGCCAGGTCATCAGTCACAGCTCGGTACTCCTCTCGCAACGCACCATACTCTGCCTCAACCCCTGCCGCATGCTGTGCCAGCGCTTCCAGCTCGCCGCGCTGTGCCGCTGCCGCCGCCTCATGCTCCTGCACCCGGCTGGCAGCAGCCGCCAGGCGGGCCTCAGCTGCCGCTAGCGCCCTGCACGGCAGCAGTCGGGTTTTCCAGACGCAGCACATCTCGACCTGCTAGACTCAAGCTCGGCTTGCTGAACGACACCTTGTGGATCCTGGCCCTCAAACCGGCGCTCACCGCTGCATCTCGTCAGCACGCTGCCGCTCCGCAGCCAGAGCGCTGGCCTCCCCTGAAGCCGCCTCAGCGCGGCGGTCCAGCTCCGCCTGCAGAGTGTCTCGCTCAGCATCCAGGGCGCCCACAATGCCACGCAGCTCCGCAAGCTCAGCATCGTGGCGCTGCAGGGTCGAGCGATAGGGAGCGGAATACTAGTCTGGAAGGCGCAGCTTGGGCCACCTGGTACACCAGCCGCTGGGGCACAGACTGGCCCAGGCTATCTTGCTCTGCCCCCTGACAGCATGCCAGTTTGTGCAGTACACTGGTGGGCTGCTCGCTATCTGAACCTCACCTGTGCCTCCTCAACGCGCCGCGCCAGCTGAGTCTCTGCATCACCCAGCCGCAGTTGCACCGCCCGTAGCTCAGTGGTCATGCTGCAGGGAGCAGTGGGTACCAGCACTGTGAAAGTCAGAAAGCGATGGGCTAAGGAGAGCCACACCGGCAAGACATGTCCACTGCTAAGCTTAGCTGCTAAGGAAGCTTCTCTTACTGCAGGCTGCCTCCAGGATGAGCAAAAGACCCACCTGCGCAGCTGCGCCATGTACTGCTGCACCGTGGCGTCCGCCTTGATGCTGAGCGCCGACAGGTCAGCTACCTCTTGGGTGCGCTCCTGCAGCTGCCGCCGAAGCTCGGCAGCAGCCACATCTGCCACCGCCGAGCCACCTGCACCCGCCTGAGCTGCCGCTAGCTCGGCCTGCAGGGCTGCCACCTGGCCCTCCAGCTGCTGAACCTGCTGCTTCAGAGCACCAGCCTCCTGGCGGGCAGCAACAAGGGCCTCCGCTGCCACCTGTGAGCCGCTGGCATCTGCCTCCCCTGCTGCCAGGCTCCAGCTCTGCTCACTGCCGTCGGTGTCATGGCTGCGGCCAGCAGGCAGCTTGTCAGACGCCTCATCTGCGCCTGACGGCTGCTGCTGCTGCTGCTTGGCGGCAGCGGCCTGGGAGGTGAGTGCTGCCACCCTCCTCTCGCTCTCCTCCAGCTTCACAGCCAGCTCGTGCCGCTCAAACTCCAGCTGCTCCAGCTGGGCTGCCTTCTCGGCCAGCTGCTGCTGCAGGGTGGCGGCAGATGGGGATGCCGCTGCCTCTCCCTTCACCGCCGCCTGCTCTTCTGCAGTGTGCTCCACTGCGACATCATCCGCTGGGCACGCTGCTTCTGCCGGCCCTGCCGCCTGCTGTTGCAGCTGCACCACCTGCTGCTCCAGCTGAGCGCACTGCTCCTGGCACTTGGCCGCCAGCGCCTCAGCCTCGCGCTGCATGCGCCGCGCCTCCTCCAGCTGACCTGCCAATGACATGCACTCAGCCTGCAGCTCTGCTGATGCAGCATCTTGCTGCTCCGCGCTACTGCCGGGCTGCTGCTGCTGCTCAGGAGGTGTCGGTTCCACCTGCTGCTGTTGCTGTGCTTTGCTGCTGGACAGCTCACCCTCCAGTGTTTTGCACCGGTTCTGAGCCTTGCGCAGTGCGGCCTGCAGGCAGTGGTGAGTGAAGCACAAGGACCACAGATGGGTGTCGCTGCTATGTAGAAGGGCAGAACAGTCCTGCTGTGCTCGCTGGACAAGTGCAGCCCAGGGCGAGGCATGCTGCTGCAAAGCCCCCCTCCATCCCAGCCAGCTGGCCACACCTCTCGCTGCTCCAGCCGGTCGCGCAGCTCAGCCACTTTGGCCTCCGCATGCGTCAGCTGCCCCTCCAGCAGCGCCTTCTCCGCCCTCACACGATCCAGTGTGGAGCGCAGCGCACCCAGCTTGCGGCGGACAGCACCCTCCCCAGCCGCCTCCTGCTGCAGCCGCACCAGCGCTGCCTGCATGGCCTCCACCTCTCGGGCCACTCCCTCACGCTCGGCAGCCAGCGCATTGGAGCGCGCCTCTGCCTCACGCTGTGCCTGCTGCGCCGCCTCCAGCGTGCGGCGGTCCACCGCCCGCTCCTGCACGCTGGTCAGCTCCACAGTGAGTGCCTCCACCTGCGAACAGGGCGTAACAGTGGAATGGCTGTGCAGATGCAGACCGCGACCAAGGAACACTTGCCGTGGCAATGAACCGAAGACAATGAAGCTCCATCCGCCCCGCCAGCGCGATCTCCCCAGCCTTAACATGGTGCCAGCTGCGCAATCTAACCCTGCGCACCTGCTGGTTGAGCTGCAGGATGACCGCCTCGTTGGCGTCGTTGCGGTACCGCTGCGCCAGGGCATCCACATCAGGGCCCTGTGCAAGCTGCGCCGACAGCCGCTGGATCTCGGCGTCGCGCCGCGGCAGCGCATCCTGCGAATAGTAAAACGAGGCAACCGAGAGCTGCATGTGACAAAGCAGATTGGCAAGACGGAAGCGCAGCTGCTGCACAAACCACTTGTGCGCAGCAGATGCATTCCCCACAGGCCAACCACCTCCTGCAGCGGATCACCTGCGCCTGCACCAGCTGGCCATTCAGCTCGGCCAGCTCGCCCTCCCGCCGCCGGACATCCGCCTCCAGCTGCAAGATGCGGCTGTCAGCGGCTTTGATGAGGGAGATGGCGCCGCGGGAGGTTTTGGCTGCCGCAGCAGGCGCCGGGCGCGGCTCCAGCGGCGACGAGATGGTGATGCGTGGCGCGAGCGCCGCCTTGACGTCGGCCGCATCTGCTGGGTGAGTGTGGGATCAGCAGGAGCGCCAGGTTGGGGACCTTAGATGTGCCAAGGGCACAGCACATGCAAGGAAGTGTTGTGAGTGCCTGGCATGGCTGCGGCACGGCATGTGTTGACGCAGATCCGCCTCGGCCCATCCCTCCCAGCACCCACCGCCACCGTGGTGCTGTCCGATGCACAGCAGCTCCCGCACTTTGGCCTTCAGGCCATCCCGCTCCCGCTCCAGAGCCGAAGCGCGCTCCAGCGCTGCAGTGCGTGCGTACTGCAGCTCCGCAGCGGCTGCTTCTGCCGCCTTGCCGCGCTGGTACGCCTCTGCCTCCAGCGCCGCACGTGCGTCCGCCTCACGCAGCAGGTCAGCGTGCAGGCGGCTGTTCTCTGCCGTGAGGCGCCCCACTTCTCGGCGGAGCACCTCCACCTACAGCACGGTTGTGGAGGGAGGAGACGAGTCAGTGTGGATGCGCGAGCGTTGCAGCAAGCGCAGGGTGCCCCTCCATCTGCCCATGCCCTAGTTGCACCGGTGGCTTGGGCTCCCGCGACAAATGCTCTGCCCACCTGGTACTGCGCCGTTTGCCCCGCCTGCCCTGCCTCCCCCGCGGCCGCCTTGAGCTCGCGGTAGCTGTCGGTGGTGCGCACGAGGTCGCCCAGCAGGGCCGCCACGAGGGGCGCCGCTGCCGCCGCCAGGCCGCCGCCGTCGTAGCCCAGGGCGGCCAGCTGGCGGCGCAGGTCCGCCAGCTGCGGCTGCACCGCCATGAGGGCCGCTTGATTGGGTGCTGGGGCCGCTTGGTGTCAGCAGCGGTTGACCGCGCCCAAAGCTGAACCGTCCCTCGCTTCTGCAGCGGCGCTTGCTATGTGGCAGTGACCTACAGCGCAGCCATGAGGGCTGGGGCAGCCGCGCTGGGGCGCCGAGACAACGCACAGGAAGGACTCGAACGGAGCGAGCGGGTGCCGGGGCGGAGGCGCCCACAGCGTGCCGAGAAGAGAATGTGAATTCGGCTTGCATCAATGGAACGCGGCCAAGCATCAGCCGGCCACCCTGCTGCCGCCGCCCGCATGGAGCCGCCGCTGCCGCCCCTCGCCTTTCACGCCTTCCGTCTGTGACCGCTTGCAGCTGTGCCGCCTCCTGCAGGTCCTCGCCAGGGTGCTCCCAACAGATGATCCGGCATGATGCACATACCTGCGCCAGGTGCAGCACACTGCCCAGGCCCGGCACATTGGCCAGCCACGGCCGTTGCTGCAGGCAGCGATGCCGGCTGCGTGTGCTCCCCAGAGACCCCGCCGACCTGCCGCTGCAGTTTTACACTGGCGGCAGCGCTTCGCACCATGCGCCAGCAGCTCCCCTGCGCCTGGCAAGCCGTCGACCCACCTGTTCCAGCACTGGATGCACCGGCGCCGCGCCGCGCCCAGCACGCGCTGCCGCCGCCGCAGCGCCGCCCTGCATGGCCGGGCACGGGGGCCGGGAGCCCAATTGCGCCTCACACAACGCGTGCTCGACCGATGCCATGCCCTTGAGACCCCGCCAAGCTCGCGCATAAGCAGCCGGGGGGCTGCAACCACTGTGCTGGTAACCGGCGGGGGGGCAGCCGCGACCCTGAGCGGCTGGGAGCACCGTGGCGGGCCACGCCAACTACGGCAACGGCCACGCAGGGCCGCAGGGGGGCTGGAGCCACGACGGCGACGTCCACCTCCCCGTTAAGCGGCCCGCAGCCTTCAGGATGCCGGCCACCGCCAATTGGAGGTGCGTCAGTGGCTGCTGCAGGCGCGGGAGGCCGCTGCAGGCCTGCCAGCCGACCGCATCGCATCTCCCCCCCTCTGCCAACTTCCTCCCCCTCCCCACTGCCGATCACCCCCGCGCCGCCCCGCATCCCTGACCCGCCACACTGCAGGACGCAGATGATGGACAGCCAGCCCGCCACGCCCAGCAAGAGCAAGCCGGGGCGGCGGCCCTGCTCGCTGACCACCTTGCTGGTGCTGTTCGCCGTGGTGGCGGGTGCGTGGGGGGCGCTGGATCACGATGCAGCGGGCAGGCAGGGGAATGGGGTTTGCCCAGGCACGCCGCCGCCGCCGTCGCCGCCGCACTACAGCCGTTCCCCCGCCCGCCCTGCACCGCCGGCACGTGCCGCGCCGTTGCAGTACGCTGCCGCCGTGCATGCCAGCATTGCTGAGCGGCAGCGGGCTCGGAGACGCGGCCACGCTTGCGTTTGATTGTGCACCACATGTCTGACTGATGGCGCTGCCGTCTGACGCACCGGAGATCTCCCGCCCATCTTTGCCCGCTGATCCGCCCGTTCGCATCGTGCCATCCGTGCAGGCTTGGCCCTGTTTGGCCAGGAGCTGGGCGGCAGTGGCCGCACGGAGACGTACTACCGCAAGGCCTTGGTGGCCCGCATGTACTTTGGCGCCAATGGCCAGCAGTCGGTGGCAGCAGCTGCCGAGGAGGTGCACGTCAGGACCAGCGGCGGCGAGGACGGCAACCGCGCCACACTAGAGCTGCCCGCAGGCCAGCTGGGCCTGGGCGTGCAGCAGCAGGGGCTTGCAGGGGACGCAGGCGCTGCTGCCGTGCCCGACCCGCGCTTGAAGCAGCCCGCCGCTGAGGCGGCCGCTGCAGCGGCCGCTGCGCAGCTGGCGGCATCCCAGGCAGCCGCAGCAGCTGCTGCTCTGCAGGCACAGGCGGCCGCGCAGGCGGCCGCTGCCGCCGCCGCAGCGCAGCAGGTGCAGCAAGCGGTGGCAGCCGGTGGCGCAGTGGTGCAGCAGGAGGAGGACACCTGGGTGAAAGAGCCGGAGCCTGTGGGGGCGGCTGCTGTGGCCGCCTGGTACTCCAACATAGTCGCTGTCACCGGCGAGCGCCTGCCAAAGACGGCCCAGAAGGAGCGAGACATCTCAGCCTCGCTCGCCACTGCGGGTGCGCTGCAGATTGGTGTTGGTCCCTGAGGGAGGCAGAGTTGCCAGCTGTGCATGCAGGCTGGGCGGGCGGCCTTGCGGCAGAATGCTGTCGCTGTGCCGTGTGTGTGCAAGCACTCAGTGCACGTCAGCTGACTACCGCTGGGCTGCCACGGGGCGCATGCACCGCCGCCGAGCCTCATCCCTGCTGCTGCCCGCTTCCCGCCACCCGTGCCACGCCAACCAAACTCTTGCCCGCCTCTCCCTTACCCTCACCCTCCCACAGTCACCTTTGATGAGTCCGCGGTTGAGGACCACCCCGACTGCAAGATTGCAGTGCTGGATGTGGATAAGGAATGGGGGCACCGCTGGGGCGCCGGCACGTGCGATCTGCGCGACCCCATGCAGTGGCCCTTTGCCGAGCCTGGGCGCGGCATCGACGGCGCAGACAGCCTGGCACCCGAGGCCTACCAGTACAGCCAGGAGCACTGGCTGGCACAGGTGCGCGCAGCTGCAACGCGGCCGAGCGGGGATGCATAACGAGGGGGCCGTGGGGTTGGCTGCAGGCAGAGGCAGGCCATGCTGCACTGCTGACGATTCAGGCCCAACACAAACTGGCTGGCTGTGGTTTGGTGTGCATCACCGGAAGCTGCGGACACACATGCATGCAGAATCAATGCTCAGGACCTCGGTCTGTGTGAGGGGGACGCAGTGCGGGAGGAGGCTCTGACTGTGCGGCTCGTGCTGCCATCACCTGTGTGCTGCAGGCCATCCGCAACTCGCCGCGCTTCTCGCCCGATGTGGCCACCGCCGACTTTGTGTTTGGTGAGTGTGGGTGGGCAGTCGGGAGGGTTGTCAGCAGCAGCAGTGCTGCTCACCGCAGCTGCCATTCTGCAATGGCCTGCGGCGCCTCAACCTGGCGCAACCTCAAGTTCCACTGTACAGCTGCTCTCGTGTACTTGCTTTCGCTGCCGCCTGATTGCATCCCATGCCTGCCTCGCTTCTGACCGCAGTGGACCTGCACTGCTACCACACCGCCTGGATGGCGTGGCTGCACCCGCTCAACGAGGCGGGGCGGCAGGCGCAGCCCAGCCCCGAGTACCACATCCGGCGCGCGCTGGCGGCCCTGCAGGGCATGAAGCGGTGCGTGTGGACGGACTGGACTGTTCTGCTACAGTTTGCCTGCTGCTGTGGGTTGTTTGGAATGCAGCGCATGGCTCAGCACCGAAGGCAGGCAAGTTGAGCGAGCTGGCGTTGCCCACAGGCTGCTGCTCAGCTGCTTTTCGGCAAACAAGGGCGGCCGCTTTGGCCTGCTGCGCCCGCCGTTTGGGTGTTTGATGCCGTGGTGTGTGATTCCCCTTCCTTTGTTTCTGCTCGCCCTCTCCCCGCAGGTTCCGGGAGACCAAGGGCGGCGACTTTGGGGTGGTGCACCCCGCGCCGCTGATGAAGGGCCTGCTGAGCGAGGACACGGCGTGCGAGGACCTGGCGTCCGTGCTCAACATGGTGAGCTTGTTTTGGGTGTGGTTGGCAGTTGGAGGGTGTGTGGCAGGGTGTTTTAGCAGTTGTGCTCAGCATGGTGAGCGAGCCTTAGGGGTTTGTTAGCAGTTCAATGGTCTTGGCAGGGTGTTTGCAGTCTGTGTTCAGAGCAGTTGGCAGTGACGTGCCTTGCTCATTTCAATTTCCTCACAGCGTGCAGTGTGCAAGAGACGTGGGGTTGCGCACATTCCCCACGCATGGCAGCTGCCGCACCTGCCCGGCCCACCTCACCTCACCCCCCTGCCTCACACGCTGCCCTGGGTCACCTCCAATGCAGGTGCCGGAGCGCCAGCTGCTGTGCGTATGGACCCAGGACTCACATCGTGCCGGCAAGAGCGTCATCCTGCCGTATGCCGCGGTCAGCGACATCGACATCGAGGTGCGCCTGGGTGGCAGGGCAGGGCAGTGCGCCTGGGCGCAGGCAGTGCAGTGCGCCTGGGTGGCGGGCAGTGCAGACTGCCTGGGATCAGGGCAGTGCAGTGTGCCTGGGTGGCGGGCAGTTGACGGCCGGGTGCAAGTGCATGATTCCACAACAAAACGCTGCCCACCCCATCCAAGCCCCTCCTGTGCTGCGCTGTGGCCTGCCTGGTACCCCGCCCCGACTGCGGCTGTCGCCCACCCTGCCTGCACACCCACCCCACCACTCCTGCCCCCGCCGCTTCTCAACCTGCAGGCACCAGTCATTCCCTCCGCCGAGCGTGAAACCTTCCTCTTCTTCCGCGGCGGCTGCGGCAGCACCGACCCGGCAGTCCGCCCCTACTTTGCGGCGGGCAAGATGCTGCGCTGGGCGCTGGTGCGCGCGCTCAACTCGGCGCCGCAGCCCGACATTCACGTGAGGCCGAGCTGGGGGACTGGAGTGGCGGAGGATTGCTTGGAGTGTGTGCCCATTAACTGCCGCTTGTGGGGACGGTCAGGAGCATGGATGAGGTTGATGCGACCTGGGGGCGCTTGGTACGATTGGTACGACGCCCCGCATGATGGCTCATCCTGCCCCCCACCCTGCTCCGCCCCATCTTCCCAATCTCCAGGCCGGCTGCACATGCGACATCTGCACGGGCCACATGCCGCATGCGGAGCTGGTGCAGCGCATGTCGCGCAGCGTGTTCTGCCCCATTGTCGCCTCCAACACCCAGTCCAGCCGGCGGCTCAGCGAGGCCATCCTGACGGGTGAGGGCAGTTTGGCCTGGGCTGCAGCTCTGCTGCAGTTTGTCGTGGGCTGATGGTGTGATCCGGCAAGGTTTCATGCGGGCGTGAAGAGTGTGCTTTTTTGTTTTCAAAGCCCTCGCCGGCACCGGCACATGACAGGCAACTGGCCCGCCAGCATCGACAATGCTCCTGCTGCCCCCGCACCCTTGCCTTCCCCCCAGGCTGCATCCCCGTGTTCATCGGCGAGCCGTTCCACTCGCTGCCGCTGGCCAACGACGTCGACTACAAGTCGTTTGCGGTGAGGGGCCGGCAGCACTGCGTGCCTGGCCCAGCTGCAAGGTTGAGATGCGCAAGCACGGCAGCGGTCGAGGCCTGCTGCCTGCCTGATCCCCTCCCTCCTCATTCCCCAGGTGTTCATTGTTGCTCCTCCAGCACTGAATGTACGTTCATGTTGCCCGCCCCTCCCCATTCCCCTCCACAGGTCTTCATCAACGTGACCGACACCTCCACCTGGGTCAACGAGTCTAGCCCTAAGTGGGAGCACAACCACATGGTGCGCGCATGTCCTGGGCCTGGCTGCCGGGCTGCTTGGACTGTTAGGAAGCTGAGGGACTTGGTGGTGGGCCCACGTGTGTGCGTGCTCAGTTCAGTCGGTCATGGGCATACTTAGTCATCACCCTGCACCACCAACCGCATGGTTGCCCCTGCACCGCCAGCTGCATAGTTGCCCCTGCACTGCCATGCACAGAAAACCAACCTGCCACTTGTTTCCCTCCCCTCCCCCAACAAAACCCGCCGCAGATCCGCAAGGCCTGGAAGCTGGACGACCCAGCCCTGGCCGCTTCCATGATCAGCGTGGCGCGGCTGGAGGATGTGGTGGGCGTGCTGCGCGCTATGCCCGCTGAGCAGGTCGCGGCGCGGCAGGCCGCCCTGCTGGCCAACCGCCTCAAGTTTTGGTACCCCGCCGCCTCGGCGGCCGCGTACGCCGCGTCACCCGGCGCGGTGCCCACGGCGGGGGCGCCCGGTGGCAGCGAGCTGGCGGAGCTGCTGATGCGCAAGATGTGCCGGCGTGCTTCGGCGGTGGGCATGCGCCTTGCTGAGGCCCGGCAGCAGGGCTTGGATTATGGAGATCAGGACTTGCGCATTGAGCACCCCGCGCTGGCAGGCGGCGCCGTGGCGGGCACCGTAGCCGACGAGGCCGCCGCTGCTGTTGCCGCGGCCATGGGCGATGGTGCTGCTGCCACGGATGCTGCTGCTGCCGATTCAGATGGCAGCGCGCTTGCTGCTGAGCAGGGCGCAGCGGCAGCGGCCGGTGGCGCAGATGCCGGCCAGGCAGGCGCTGCGGCTGGTGATGCCCAGCAGCAGCAGCAGCAGCAGCAGGCTACCCAGCAGCAGCAGGGTGGCGCCCAGTCGGAGCGGCGGCTCACAGTGTAGCGTGAGCCGTGTGGCCACCCAAGGCTGGCATTCGTGCCTAAACCCCCCCTTCCTGCAGCAGCACTGAGCATCTGACAGTTGGTACTCGTTGAGCCCCCCTCTCTCCGCTCACTTGCCCCTCCTTGCACCGCTCCCTGCATCCCCTCTGTTTGTTTTCGTGTTCACAGCTGTGTCTCGTTCCCCTGTACTGCACGCCGCACCGCCGGGTGCCGCGCCCTCCCTGCCACCAGCTGTTGCGCCGCTGGCGCCTGCCCCCTTTGCACATAAATCGCCCAAATCCGACATATACCAGGCAGGCAGGTAGTTTAGGCAGTGCCCCCCTTCCTCCCTCTATTACCTTCAGCAGCCCGTCAGTGCAGGCAGCCCCTTTCCCGTTCCCCTTTGCCACGGTGGCCAGCCAGCGTATGATGTACCCGCACAGCCGCGCCTTGCAAGCTCCTATTGTGTTGCGCTGCCCTTGCAGCCACGCTCATTCGCTGATTCTACGCTCCTGCCCCCCCATGTTCATTAATCAGCAGGCCCTGTTGCCTGTGCCTGCATGATGATTCCCTGATCTGTTGCAAGTGTCTTTGTTGTAAGCATTGAACTACACTGCAGACGGGCAGCTTGGGCAGCCTGGGCAGGAGCGCATTTGCAGAGGAGATCGACAAGACGGGTTGCGGGTGGTGCCACAGCAGCCGGCCGCTCACCGGCAGCGCAGCCGGCTGAGCTGCGCCAGCTCGGCAGCCGGCAGGCGGGACAGCGAGCGCAGCAGCAGTGCCGCGCCCACCTGGCCCCGCGCAGTGCCAAAGCTGCAGCCGGTGCGGCCCATATGGTTGGCTACCAGAGGCGTGCGCCGCCAGTCTGCCGCCACCGGCGGCTGCTGCAGCATGGCGGCACTCCAGGCAAGCTCTCCGCTCAGGCCGCAGGTTGTGTCCCCGGCTGGCCGGCTGACAAGCACCACCCCTGTGCTGACCAGCCGCCGGCTGTGGGCGTCGTAAATGCCGGCCAGCCAGGGCAGGGCGCTGCCTCGAGGGGCCAGCCCCACCACTGGTGCATGGCCGGGGCAGGCGTGCAGCACCCAGCAGAAGCCTCCTGGCAGCAGGGCGCTGCCCAGCACGTAGCTCAGCCAGCCGGTGCTGCCTGTGTATCCAAGGATGGCATGCAGGCGCTGCTCCACTGGTCGGTGCTCCTGCAGCAGGGATGATGGGAAACGTGTGGGAGCGACTGGAACTGTCTCAGCAGGGTCCGTTGTGTGCAACCCAATGTTTGGCACTTGTGTGTGCAATCCGGCGGTTAGCACTTGTTCATCGGGTGCGCCGCACTGCATTCGTGGCCCCACACACCTGGGTGGGCCCATGCTGCACAGCTGCGGCCACCGCCATGACATGCAGCAGCTCGGCTGCTGCCACTCGCCGCAGGCTGCCCAAGAGCGGCGCCAGTGCAGCACGAGCGGCGGCATTGGTGGCGGAGGCCGCAGCCAAATCCAGCGGGCAGCTCAGGAAGCGGCCGATGCAGCCCCACAGCTCTGCCAAGCTCAGGGCAGCGGAGGCTGCAGACCACTGGTCAGAGGGCGGGGCATTCGACCCAGGCTGGTCGAGCACCGCCGCCTGGCGTGGCGTTGCGGGCGGGGTGAGCGGCGCAGGCGGCGGGTGGGCTCTCTCTGCATGGCCATGTGCGGGGGCGGGAATGAGTGGCTCTGGGCAGGGCTCTCGAGCCAGGAAGCTGGGCGGGCTGCTTGCTAGGGAGCCCGGCCTTCCAAGGGGGTGCCGCACCGGTGCCCTCCTGCGCTTGGGTTTGCGCTGCATGCTCCATAGGGCCCGATTACGCGTTGTAACTAACTGCCGAGGCGCACTCGAGGCGACATCCCAGCGCCGCCCGCTGGCAGTGAGGCAGTGCTGGTCATGGGAGGGGCGCGCCCTTCCGATTGCTCTTCCTGTGTTCAGCAGCCCCCACCACCTGGTTCAGCCCTCTGCCACGCTTTGTGGGGCAGTTTACAGAGGGACGCCGAGGCGTGCCAGTGGCGCGGCTGGCACGGAACGCAACGGGGCCGGGCGTAGGCCGTAAAAAAATCAAATGCATTAGGCAGGGGAGAGCAGTGAGGGGTGCGCCACAGACGAATGGGAGGCAAAACCAGGCCGGACTGGAACGCAGACGGTGAGTGCCAAGGGGGTGGGAGTAAAAGCCAGGGGGAGAATGAAACACAGTGGGTGGGGTGGGGAGCTGCAGGGGGGAGCGCAGCCGCCGCAGGCAGGCAGCAGCCGGCCGGCTGGGTGCGGAGTGTGCTGCTACTCAGCTGCAGGCTGCTGCGTTGCCGTGCGGCGCAGAGGGGACCAGAGAAAGACCATCACATCACGTGCAAAGACCAGCAGACAGGTCAGGCAGCCAGCCGGCATGGCTGTGCAACCAGGCAGGCTCCTGGCTGGGACGGGCATGCTGCATGCTGCCGCGGCAGCCGGCCAGGCGGGAGGGCCCTCTGTGCAGTGCCGGCTGGCTGGCCGTGGCAGTTGGCAGATCCAGGCCAGTGCGGGGAGCTTAGAACACCAGCTGGTCGGGGGACTCAATCACCGCCTTGAGGGTCTGCAGGACATGGGAGGGGCGAGGCAGGCCAAGCCAGAATCAGCAAAGGGTTGTGTTTCCACTGGTGCAGAAGTGGGCCGCCATCGTTGGCCCGAGCACAGCAGGACCGCAGCCCCCACGTTTGCTCCAGTGGGCCAGGGAAAAAAATGCGCATGCTGCACACAGTGAGGCAACTAAAACCCACAGGGCCAACTGGCAGCAGGCAGCTAACCTGCCCCAACACAAGACACCAACCCAAAGCAGCGTGCTTGCCTGCAGGAACTCGGCAGCGCGCCCACAGGTGCCAACTTGCAGCAGCTAAAACAATTACTGGGGGACTCAAAGCAGCGTGCTTGCCTGCAGGAACTCGGCGGCGTGCGCGCCGTACACCACGCGGTGGTCGCAGGTGATGTTGACCACCATCTGCTTCTCCACGCCGATGCGGCCGTTGGCGTCCACGCTCACCACAGGCTTGCTGCCGCCCACCGCCAGGATGGCGGCGGTGCCTGCAAGGCGGGGGGGAGAGGAGTGGCAGCGGGGAGCACAGTCAGCTTGACTATCCGCCGCCCAAGCCATTCTTCCGTCTCATGCCAACGGCATCATGCCCACTGTGCCACGCATCCCTGTGCCACGCATCCACGCCAAACTGCGCCTCATGGAGCACAGCTGGCAGGCAGGCCCCGCGCCGCGTGGGCGCGCACCGGGGGGCAGGATGGCGTCAAACGACTCCACGCCAAACATGCCCAGGTTAGAGATGGTGAAGGTGCCGCTGTTGTACTCATCGGGGGACAGCTGCTTGGCGCGTGCGCGCTTGACCTGTGAAGGGGAGGGGTGGCAGGGGAAGAAGGGAGGCAGCTGAGCTGAGTGGGGGAGGGCGGTGTGAGGGTGTGACGGCTGCTTGGCGCGCGCGGCCGTCAGAGCTGCCTACCAGGCCAGCCCAGGCGTGGCCCTGCTGATTCTTCGGTACGGGCATGAACCGAGAGGGCAGATAGAGAGAGGGCCTGCCTCTTGCCAAAGCTTCTTACCAGGCCAGCCCAGGCGCGGGACATGGTGCAGATGTCGGTAATTTCCAGCTTCATCAATACCAATCAAACAATCAATCATCAAAAGCATCAACCGCTGCTTACCAGGTCGGCCCAGGCGCGGGACATGGTGTAGATGTCGGTGGAGTCGGCATCCTTGATCACGGGGGTGATCAGGCCGCCGTCGGGCATGGCCACCTGGTTGGGGAGGGGAGGGGTGAGGCAGGGGCAGGCAGGGTTGTGAGCAGGCAGGCAGGCTTGAGTGGCAGGGGCAGGCTTGCGATTGATATTGCGACGCTCTACCAGCAGGCGGCTTGCGTGTGGCGGGGCGCGCGATGGCATGGAGCAGCTTGGTAGAGCAGGCAGTGCTGCCAAAGCTGTGCTTCAGGCGCAGCATGACGTTCATGAGGTTCATTGCCCCTGGTGACCGCACACGCTCGTCCTGCCCCAACAAGAGCAGCAGATCGGCAGCACACTGCTTTGCCTCACTGCCACCATCTGCCCTCACCGCCATGGCAATGTTGATGTGCTCGTTGTAGGTCACGCCGCTGCCGTCGGCGGTGCAGCTGGAGTAGAGCAGGGGGTGCTGCTCCAGCGCCACGCCGCAGGCCTGCAGGGGCAGGTGTATGGAATTGGAGCAGTTGAAGCGCCTGCCAGCCTCAGCCATGTGCCCGGCAGGGCGGCACATCATTTCAGCACAACAGAGTGTGCGCCCGGTGAAATGCTGTGCAAGCCCCACTGCACATAATCAACCCCCACACCCCCGCACCTTGGCCAGCAGTGCGGTCATGGTCACGCCCTTGGGCTTGAGCTTGCGGTACAGGGCATCCAGCGCGTCGGTGCTGATGGCCATGGACACACGGAACTCGGGCACCTGCAGCGGAACAATACAGTTGACAGGCATGGGCATTAGCAATGTGAGGAGTGCATTGGCATGAGCAGCGCGTCGGTGCTCATGGCCATGGACGGCGGGGCTCGAGGCAGTTGCAGAGGAGACAATACAGTTGACAGCAAGCCGTTCAATGAAGGGAGCAAGCCGTTCAGAGAAGGGAGCAGTTTTGTTGGTTTTGTTGGCATGCGCAGTGCGCCGCTGCTGATGGCCATGGACATGCGGAATTCAGGGACCACCGCAGTGCGGCGGCTGGCATGCTGTACGGTGTGCGCTGCTCCCAGCCCACCTTGCGCGGCTCATTCATGCTAGTTGGGTCACTGGCGCTGTGCTCAGGGTGTGCAGCAGGCCTACCCCACCACCACCGCAAGCCACACCTCGCCAAACCAGGATGGTGAGCAACCGCACCTTGAGCGACTCGTTCATGTTGTTCACCACCGCCTTCTGCAGGGTGTTGAACGGCACGGTGGTGCCGCGCAGCTCGCCCACGGTCGTCTTCTCGGCGGCGGCAGGGGCGGCGGCGGGCTTGGCGGCAGCCGCGGGCGCGGGCGCCGCGGCGGGGGC
>VIYQ01000227.1:0-28407 GCA_009928355.1 Chlorella sp. CH2018
GGGGGGGGGGGGGGGGCCTGCCAACCGGGTTGCTGCAGCCCGGGCTGCCCCCTCAGCGCACGACCTGCTCCAGGACGGCCGCCGCAATCATGGACACAAACAGGGCGCCATTCACTAAAGCGTACATGTATGACGATGGGGGCGCCTCCCTGCACCAGGAAAGGGGCGGATGGGGGGAGGGCGGCAGATGGTGAGCCGGGAGGGCCAGCAAAGGCGCGGGGTGGCTCGGGGCGGCAGCACTGCGCAGAAACCTGCTGCAGGGGTGCCAGGCCAGCGCCAGTGCTGCAGCACCAGCACAGATGCAGCTCAGCTGCAGTTGGGCCTCAGCGGCAGCGTGCTTGCCTGAGCTGGAAGTTGGGGCGGGCCACCAGAGTGTGCTCGTACACGTTGGACGGCACCACAGGCACGCACTGCAGCATCGGACAGGAAGGCCAGGGCAGCCTGTGCTCAGCCAGCCGCGTGTGGATCTATAGCTTGAAGCGCAGCTGGAAGCGCAGCATGAAGCGCAGCAGACCGCTGCGATGCGGGTTGGCCAAAGGCCGCAGCATGCGCCACAGAGAGCAGCGTTGGCCCTGAACATGGCACCATGAGCACAGCTACTCTCCCCCGCTGCCCGCCACCTCCTCGCCATGCTGTACCCGCGCTCCAGCAGCATGGATGCGTTCTCCGGCGACAGGCTGGAGGCGATGTCTACCAGCTGCTGCGACAGCTGGCGCACGCGCGACATGGTGCCGGGCACGGTGCCGTGGGCCGACAGGTCGGCTGCCGCCTCCGCCGCCAGCTGCTCCACCAGCTCAGCATCCTCAGAACCCATGCCGCTGATGTCGCTGAGGCCATCCTCCTCATCGTCCTCGTCGTCTGAGAAGCCCTGCTGAGCCAGCGCTGTGAAGGGAGTGATGAGCTGCAGCGACATGCGCGGCAGGCGGCGGGAGCTGCCGTCCCGGCTGCGCCGCCCGCTCAGCCGCACTTCGCCGATGCTCAGCCGGCTCTTGTCCAGGCTGAGGCGGGTGACGTCCAGGCTGAGGCGTGTCCTGTCCAGGCTCAGCCGGCCGGCATCGGTGCTGATGCGCCCACCGCTGAGCCGCCCGCTGCTGAGCGGCGCACCGCCGCCGCTGAG
Organism: Chlorella sp. CH2018; assembly: GCA_009928355.1. Taxonomy (NCBI): domain Eukaryota; kingdom Viridiplantae; phylum Chlorophyta; class Trebouxiophyceae; order Chlorellales; family Chlorellaceae; genus Chlorella; species Chlorella sp. CH2018. The sequence continues at coordinate 1,118 of VIYQ01000227.1, forward strand.
ACGCCCGCTGCTCAGCGGCGCGCCGCCGCCGCTGAGACGCCCGCTGGACAGCGGCAGGCCGCTGGCGCCACTGCCGCCCACACGCTCCATGCTGTAGCGAACTGCCTCCAGGCTGCGCCGCACAATGTCCCTGCTGACGCGAGGGCTGGTCCAGGCGCCAAAGGGGCTGGAAACCGGGGCGTGGCCGAACGGCGAGGCGGCGGCGCCGCCAAAGGCAGAAGCAGCAACGCCGCCAAACACCGGCTGCCCTGCCCCTGCTGCCATGGCCGCCTCTGCTGCCGCAATGCTGTCGTCTGCCGTTGGCGGGCGCGGCGGGCGCTTGCCGCCCGATGCGGGTGACTGAGCCGCCGCGGCGGGTGGCCCCGCCGGCGGCAGGGCCAGCGGAGGCACCGGAGCAAAGCGCTGCATGGTACCGGCGCTGCCTGGCGGCCCTGCCATGGCTGCCTCTGCTGCTGCGTTCATCTCATCGTGAGACAGCCGGCGGGGGCGCTCCTCAGAGTCAGCCTCAGGGGGCTGGGAGGGCAGCGTCTGCGAGGTCCCTGCGCCTGCGGCGCTCCTGGCAGCTGCGCTGCCGCTGCCGTGGTCCTCGGACAGCCGCCGCGACATTCCGCCAAACGGGCTGAGCGAATCCCCACCAAAGGGGCTGAGCACGTCGGCTGCAAAGGGGCTGGGTGAGGTGCTGCCGCTGCTGGTGTACCAGCCAGACACCTGCAAGGACGGCAGCGGGAGGCAGGAGAGGGAGGCACACCTTGGCTAGCTGTGCCCAACTCCAGTCCAGACCGTGCCTGCCCTGCTGCTGCCATCGCATGCAAGACTGCCAAAGGGGGCTCAACAGCCCACGCACCTGCCAGTTGCCACGTGGCGCCAGCGTGGCAGCTCGCTCCATCTGCACACTGGCTTGGCTGGGCGGCAGGCGCTCCTCTTCCTCCTCCTCCTGCCGAGGCGGTGCCGGCAGCTGGCGCCGCGGTGGCCGCGCTGCCAGCACTATGTTGCTGATGGTGGGGAGCTCATCTGCCACCAGGCTGACCTGGCGCGTGGTGCCGCCACTGCCGGTGCTGCTGCCATGCCGGCCACGCTGGCCGGCGCTGCCATGGGCTGGCGGCGAGGTGCCAAGCGACACGTGCGCACCCGTCAGCGACTGCAGGCGGGCCAGTGCCTGAGACTGCGCGCGCGGGAGCTCCAGGCTGCCTGGCCGGGTCATGCCTGCAAGTTGGGGACGCAGGGGAGCAGACAAGTGGGTGGCGCCATTCACACACAGTCAGCCCTGTCGGACCGGCATGCATCCGCAGGTGCCCAGCCCAAGGGCTGCTGACTAACCGGCCCCCACCCGCTTCCACCTCAAGCCCGCTCCATTGCACTCCTTGCTGTCCAGTCTCAGCTCACCAGCGCTGGTGGAGGTGCCCACGCTGCCCGAGTGCTCGTGCAGCCCCATCCCAGCCAGCACATCATCCAGCAGGCTGCTCATGGCCCGCGATGCGCCACGCATGACTGGACCACCGGGCGCGGTGTGCCCCTCTGCATCCAGCAGCACGTTCACCGCGTCGTGAGGCGCGGCATACGACCGCTCGGGCAGAATCTGTGGGTGTGGGGAGGGAGCAAGGTGCGGCCTGGGTGAGGGTGAGGTGGAGGGTGAGTGTGGTGCGGACACACCCAAGAGGACGGATGTCCACCCTCCTATTCAACCACCAGCGCCCAGCTGCCCGCAGCAGTTGGAGTGAATGGACGCACCATGCCCGTCAGCAGCGCTGACTGCGAGAGGACGGTGCCTCTGTGGTGGGGCAGGCCGAAGCGGCCAAAGTTGCCCAGCCCCGACTGCTGCCGTTCCAGGTGCCCGCTGCTCTGGGGCAGGCTGCCCGCCAGGCTGCCCGAGTGTGCAAGGCTGCCTGCATGCGCCAGGCTGCCGCCACGGGGCAGGCCGCCAATGGGGACAGACACATGGTCCGAGCCGGGCTGCAGCTGCAGGTTCAGCGAGTGGCGCGGCGTGGTGGTGTCCAGGGCGGCGGTCTGCAGAGGGTGAGCAGAGTGCAAGGGGTCGGCGCTCGCTGCTCTCTTCTGCACCCACCCATCAGCGCAGGCTGCGCCCTGCACTGCCTCATCAGTTGCCAAAGCCTGAGCAACTGCAGCAGCCATCACTCGTACAGCTGCTTGCCTGGGCTAGCGCGCCAAACGGCGAGCGCAGGGAGCCGCTGGTGTGCTCCCCACTGCCGGCTGGAGCGGGCAGCGGAGCAAATGAGAAGTCCTCCGGCACACCTGCAGGTAAAAGCCAGGGCAGTGCGAATCGTGTTGGCTGGGTGCGCAAGCCACAGCCAAGCGCATGGCATGCAACCTCCCTTCTTTCCCAGGCAACTTCTGATGTGAAGTCCCAATGCCCCTACCCTCAGTAATCGTCTCTGGAATGCCGATGGGCGGACGGTGGTAGTGGTGCAGCTCGTAGAGCGGAGCGGCATCCAGAGCGGACGGCAGCGAGGCGGCCCGAGCGGGCCCCTGGGCCAGAGCTGCTTCAATGGACGGCCGCGGCAGGGGGCGCACATCCACAGAACCCCGGTGGGTGCGGGCCTTGCCGCCGCTGCCTGCTGCTGCCTGTTGCTGGTCGGCGGGGGTCGGCTCGTGGTGGCCAAAGTGCGGCAGCAGGCCGGCCAGGCTGTGCTGCAGGCTGTTGAGCCGGTCGCCCAGCCGGTGCAGCAGGCCATGGTGGGAACCCTCCTCCTCTCCCTCCGCAGCCGGCTGGGCCGGTGGGTGGTGGAACACATCCCACTTGATCTTCCAGCCCTGCTCCGTCTCCACACTGTGAACAGTGAGCAGTGGGCAAAGGTTTGCTGGCGAGGTGGCCGCACAGAACGCAGCCACTGCCGGCAACATCCCAGCTCAATAGTGTTCATGACACACCAGCCTGCGCGCTCCCCCAGCAGCAGCTGCTCACCGGGGCACCAGCGTCCAGATGGGCGGCCAGATGCACAGCGCGACCAGCAGGCCCCAGCCAACGGCTGACAGGTTGATCATGACCTCCCAGGCGCTGCAGGGAAGGCATACCACGCGGCAAAGTTCTCAGGCACATCTGCAGTGTGACTGTTGTTGTGATCCGGCCGACCAAGCCCAGCAAGCGCCCCCATGCCTTTGTCATGCGAGCCGCACCTCCCCTCGCCATCCATCCAGCCACTCCCCCCTGCTCACTTGTAGTATCCCAGGGACGCGCGCACAATGAAGTAGACTGTGCCCGCCACCAGGCCGACATAGTACAGCAGGTGGGGCCACGTCACGGACAGCGCGCGCTTGAAGTCGTCCCAGTGCGACTCCTCCTCCTCCTCCCCTGCCACCTTCTTCTTGGTGACCTGCAGGCGGGGCAGCGGTGGATGCATTGGAGGCGTGCGTTGCCCCACCTGGCCAGGCCGCTTGCCCAGCCAGCCAGCCACCCAGCCTGCCCAACCATCCGCCGCCCAACCATGCCACCCACCGTGAAGCCAATTTCCAGGTTGAACAGCTTCTTGAACAGCCACGACTCGGAGATGATGACCTTCCAGATTGCCTTGATGTGGTTGGGGGCTGCGCAAGGGAGCAAGGGGACGCATCGCATCCATGTGCGTTTCACGTTCCATGCACCCTCCAGGCCATACCAGCCCAGCCTCCGCTCTCCAGCATCAACTTGAGACCCAGGCCTAGCAGCTGCAGCACAACAGTCCAGCCCAGCATGACGCATCTAGGCACGCTCTTCAGAAGCTGTGCAGCTGCAGCGCGGCAAGCAGACAGCTCACCCATCCAGATCCAGGCCTGGGAGCCGCGCCACAGCTCCTGGGCGCCACCCTCGGTGCCGCTGTGCACATGCCACATCACCAGCCGGTTGCTCAGGTACCTGGCGGTTGCAGGGGGGAGGCGGGGCAGAACAGCAGGGTGTGTCAGTTCCCAGTGCCATGGCCTTGCTGCACACGCAACCCTGCGTTGTTGCGACAGCAAGGCACAAGCGCAGCAGCTCACCATACGCCGAAGACAGCCACAAACTCCCAGATGTGGGCCGCCTGAATGATGGGGGCAGTAGGGGCTTTCAGAGGGGGGCATGATTGCAGCACTTGGGGACATGTGGAGCAGGTGCGCGGCAAGGCAAGCTGGCTGCATGGTGCCACAACAATGCTCTCTGCGCCTGCTCGCCATGGCTCGCCTCCGCACTCACCACCAGCGGCGAGGCGGAGTTGCAGAACAGGAAGACGATGGGCACAATGGCCATGAAGATGGTTGGGATGGCCAGCCAGTGGTGCGCCGCCGCCTCGAAGAAGAGCAGGGACTGGGCAGTCGTGAGGCCGGGCTGCAAGGGGGGAGGAGCAGAGCATCGCCTTGTGAACCAGGCCTGCCGCCATGCGCCTGGACTGCTGGAGACCGCGTGAGCATTGTGAGCAGAGCTAGGATATCTGCGCAGGCACGCTGCTTGCGCAGGGCATGCATGCTGTGACCGCACCAGGCACATCGGGTTGGACCGCATCAGGATCTGGAGAGCGCCCATGGCCCTGCAGCACACAGAGAAACACGGCATGCCGGGTCAGCAGTTGTGCGCTTTGCGGGGCGGGGCTGCGGCACACAGGTCAGTTGAGAGATGGCTTGGGTGCAACGCCTGCATATGTCGTGCTAAATTGCTGCCCCAAGTGCCGGCAGTGGAAACCCCAAGCAGCCGAAGCTGAACGCACCAGCGCAGGCGCTGGGTGAACACGCCGGCGATGTCATCTGGGGCCATGCCAAAGGACAGCCGCTCATTGAGGTACATGGTAGCCATGCCAGCACTCATCAGCGACATGGCTGCACAAGGACAGGAGAAGGCAGCCGGGCGAGGCCTGAGCAGCACTGCTTTGCAAAGGCCGGCATGGCTGCTGCACCTGGGAACACGGCACGCAGGGCCTGCAGCATGACGCACGGCAAGCAGCACCACTTGCTGCGCTGATTGCCAGGCAGCTTCCATCTCCACCTGTGTTGTAGTCCTCAGTGATGGAGCCGTAGCTCTGCCCGCCGATGGACACCAGCACGTCGCGGCGGAACACCACACCCGTGCCGCAGCAGGGCGCGGCGCCGATGCCGTCCCGCCCTTGCAGCATGGGCCCGTAGAAGAAGCGGGCGCAGTGCACCATCTGCAGCGGGGGATTGAGGGGGTGTTGAGGGGGATGAGCTTGAGAGGGCAGCGAACAGCCGCCGCGTGACTGGACCCACAACTGGGCACAGATACCGGCAACGTGAGAATGCGCCCAAAATAGTCCACAGCGCAGCCAGGAGCCTCACCGGGTCGCTGGCATCCACATTGAAGAAGTCCTGCGGGGTCTGGATGAAGGCGGCCTTGCTCTTGGGCACCCACTGGCCTTCCTGCAGCTGCTTGCCGGCGGCGGCACCAGGGCCCTCCTCGCCCTTGGCCTCCACCTTGCTGCCGCCTGAGGCCTCGCAGACCGCCACCTCCTTGCCATCCCCGCTGCTTGGGCTGCTGGACTGCACGCGGCGGCGCCAGGGGGCCCACCACCGGGGGCCTCCCTGCTGCACAGCCGGACCAGTGCTTGCGCTGCTGCCCACCGGCGGCTGCCCCTGCTCAATGTCCCCTGCTGGGGCGGCTGCCTGCTGCGCACTGCTGCTGCTGCTGCTGCTGTCGTCCGCCCGGTTGTAGAAGTGGCCGATGGTGCGGTCGAGGAAATCGGGGTGCACGACTGCAGGCAGGGCCGGTGCAAGAGAGGGACCAAGTCAGCATCCAGCATGCTGCCCAGGTTGTGGCAGCTGCTGCTCCCGCACGGTTGCTGCCATGCTCCCACACAGTGTATGCCATGCTCCCGCATGATTGCTGCCATGCTCCCACCCGGCCACCGAGCAAGCTGGGCGCGTCCACAACTCACTCATGTCGGCGTCCAAGATGAGCACGTACTCCCCCTGTGGCAAAGCAGCAGGGGCAAGGCAATGCCGTGCTCAGATGCTCGCGTGCACCAGCAGCTCTGCCGGGCCACAAATGCGCATGCCACCACCCCCGGGCTTGGCTGCCACGTGCCGCATGCCTGGCTACCTGGTGCATGCAGCCGCATGCCTGGATGCATGAGACATGCAACCCCTGCCTTCCACAGCACCAGCAACTGCCCCGCCCCCTCACTCGCCCCGCCTCACCTTGCCCGGTCCCTCCTTGAGCAGGCAGGAATTGATGTTTCCTGCCTTGGCGTGGTGCGGCACACCCTTGACCTTCTCCCGAGCCACATACACAATGTTGGCCTCACGCTGCACACGGTGGCAGGGAGGCAGGCGCCAGCTGCTTAGCGCACGCTGCACCCCAGGTCCTGGCAACAGCCAGTCCATTCAGACCGGCGGCGCGATGCGCAGCACGCTGTGCACCAGCTGCCCTAGTCCACCCAACCCTGCCCAAGCGTCCCGCTGCTGGCCTTGCCTGCATGTAGCGGCACTGGAACGCCAGGCGGCGCACAAGGCGCGCCATCTCCGGCCGCCGCCCATCATCCAGGATGCACACCGTCAGCTTGCTGCCCGGCCAGTTCAGGTTCAGCGCTGCAATGGCCGTGGGCTCCACCTGCGATGCAGGGCGCAGCAGATACGCAACTCTGCGCCAGGCCACAATGCAGCAGGCAGCACAAGCAGGGAACACCATTGTGCTGCATGCCGCCCGGCAGCCCGGCTGTAGCCCCGTCATCTGCGGCCCGCTGTGCCCCCCTGCGCTCACGATCTCGGGCGGCTCTGCAGCAGAGCAGGAGGAGGGGTGCAGGAAGTGGGTCGGGCATGGTGCTGCTACCACACCTGCCCTCGGCAGTTGGCCAGTCGGCATGCGCACGGCGCCTCGTTCTACAAACTCGTCCCCTCTCACCTGAGTAGGTGCAGATGTAGACATCCACATGGGGGACCTGCAGAATACGCATTTGTGTGCGTTTGTTGTGAGCATGCTGTGCTGCGGGGTGGCAAACTATGGGCACACATGGCAAGCCGCAAGCGCGCGCCTGCAAATGCAGCACCCACGGCACGCGCAGCATGCACACCTCCTCCGCCGCCAGCATCTCGTGCACGCTGCGCCCCGGCCGCTCAATCATGGACCACAGGCTGCATTGGGTGGCAGTGGGGGCAGGAAGCACGCCGGTTCGCGTCGCGGGGATGTTGCCCTGTTGCCCTGGCGCGATGGGGCCTGCCACAGTGTGCCGGTGCAGGCACTCCATGCACGCAATGCAGCTGCCTGCCTGCCCCATAGCTTGCCTGGTGAAGAAGCAGAAGGAGAGGCAGTAGGACATGAACTCCGCCAGGAAGAAGGGGATGGAGTAGGCATACCACGCGCCAGGGTGCAGCGTGCGCAGCGCGCGCCACGCAATGTACGCCCCGCCCAGCACCTGCGAGCGGCGCGAGCGGTCAGGGTCAGCTGCTTGCACTGTGAGTGGGCAGGCAAAGCAGGGCAGCTGGCAGCTGCAGTGCAACTGTGTGAACTGTAGTGTACACCGAGGACAAGCCGCTGGCCTCACCTGTGTGAGCACCGCAAGGGGCCGGAACAGCCGCACCTCTGCCCGAGGCTCCGTGCCTGCACAATGATGGATAGAGCGGTGGCATGCACACGACCACGCAGTCAGATTACTCAACAGCGTTTGCAACCTGCTCCTGTCCCACTCCGTGCAAAACAAGTTGTGAGATGCAGACCGATTGAGCGGGCCCTCACAGGCGGGCTGTCGCTCTCACCGGGGGTGCCCCATCCCTCAAAGCCGCGCCGCGCCAGCTGCCGCGCTGCTGCAAGCGCGCCCGCCGCAGGCGCCTTCAGCTGCGCGTCTGGGCCCTCTGCTGCTGCCGCGGGCTCTGGAAGCGACGCCGACCGCTCGCTCTTGCTGCCACTGCCGCTGCTGCTGCTGTCCTGTCCATGGCTGGTTGGGCTTTCCAGCGCTTTTTCGAGCGCATCTGCCGTTACCGAAACATCCCTCCTAGCCACCATCTGGACTTCCACCGAGGCATCCCCTCGCTCCGCTGCCGCTAGCTGCAGCGACACACTGCGTGCGCCCAGCTGCGCGGCTGCCGCGCCGCCGCTGCCGCCCACCACAGCTGTGCGGTCGGCCTTAGCAATGTCGCTGCTGCCCAGGTAGCGCTGCACAAGAGCCTCCCGACTTGGCAAGTCAGCAGGCGGCTGGCCCTCGGCGGCGGATTGCAGCAGCTGCGCCACAGCCCGGTGCCCCGCCTTCTCTGCCACGTGTGCTGGTGTGGCGCCTGCGGCATGGGACCCGGAACACATTCCTGTCATGTGGCCACCAAATGTGCGGATTTGCGCCTGTCAGGCGAAATGCAGCGCAAACGTGTCTGAACGGATACAGTGTGAAACATGCGTTTTGCCATACTGAAAATGAGGCATGTACCCCACCTAGCGCATTCTCTGCCGCCGGGTCAGCCCCCCAGGCCAGCAATGCGTGCACGGTTTCGAGGCTGCCCCGGCCAGCGGCGTAATGCAGACACGAGTCGCGCCAGCCATCCTCCTTCTGCGCCGCCACATTAGCGCCACGGTGCAGCAGCCAGACTGCCGCAGCTGCATCCAAGGAATGGGGGACAGGCTAGGGGGGTGAGTGCACAGGTTGGCGGCGGAGCGGTGGCGGTTGGGCCCTGCAGGGCTGGTCAGCCACTGCTTGAAAAGTCCAGCACAGAGTGCATCCACCGGCAGCTGCTGGCGGGGTCGCACGCCCATCAGCAGCCACTTGGGCACGAGTCCCATGCTAGCGGCAGCTGGCGGGGGGGGAAGAAGCTCCGGGCAGCCACACGCACCCGCTTGCGACGAGGCGGCGGCGGCTAGGAGCGCGGTGAAGCCCTCGTGGGCGGCATCGACGTCAAATCCCTGCACCATGACGGGCGGGCATGCTCGGGCAGCCGTTTGGAGTGCAGACCCTCTGTGCGCCTGGTGCCGGAGCGGCCGCGGCGCATGTCAGCGGCTCGTCACAGCGACGGCGGTGGCGGGGGCTGGGGCCAACGCCTTGCGGCCCCGTCGCCGCGCCCAAAGGCTCACCGGCAGCACCGACAGCAGCTGGAGCTGGGCGACGGCGCCACGCGCGGCCGCGAGGCGGAGGGCGCCAGCACTGGTGGGGTCCAAGCTCAGTTTGCGCCCGGTGCGATACTTGCTCACGCTCCAGTGGGCCAGCAGCACCGACACCGAGCCGACGGCGGCCAGCAACACGGCTGCACCCCACTTGTCCACCGTGAGCTGCGCGCCGGCGGGCTCCAGAACGCCACTCATGGCCTCAGACGCGTGTATGTTGCATCGGGAGGAGCGATATGTGTTTTGGACTCGCCGGGCAGCCGCAAGCCGGAGGCACTGGCAGTCCCGCCAGCGCGGTCTGTGGATCCTTGCATGGGGACGAGCGGCGTGGGTCCTTGGGTTTCCAGGGGCCGGCCCTCCCCTTGGCCGTCCGCTGCAGTGGAACACTTAAAATGACAATACAGGAAGCGGCCAGATGCTACATGCTGGGTGCCCAGCCAACGGAGGGGCAGACAGGGGTTGCGAGCGGGCACAAAATTGTGTGGTGGTGGGTCTGCACATGCCGCTCTGAAGAGCAGGAGAGGCAGTTTCACAGAACCTCCGCTATGCAAGGTTTACCCACACCATTTCCCTTTGAGCATGCCTCCCAATTTCAGCAGCCTTCATTCTCGGCCACGCATGCAGCAGCATGCACCTGCGCTGGCGCCGCCTGCGCTGCCGCCGCCCCACGGGATGCTGCCCGGTGCCTGGCTGCAAGTAAGAGTCGGCGTGGCCTGCAGCAGCCGCCTCTACTGCCCATCGCCGGCAGATCAGCGTCATCCCCTGCCTGCATTGCAGAGAGGCAGGTGCAGGAAGGTGGGGACAGTGGCGGCGGCGGGGCCGCCAGGGCCTCCCGGCGGCAGCTGCCCAGGGTTCCGCAGGCAGCGGCGGCGAACTTGCTATCAGCCTTCTCACTGCTTCTTGGCTCGATATGCAGCAGCGCTTGCTGCACAGGTCGCCGTTTTGCTCCCATGCCAACCTCTCCGCCGCGCGCCTCTGCTGCGCCGCACAAGCCCCGATTTATTTGGGAAGTTATATTGCGGTAGATGCATCAGTCGCATGCCGCGTGCAAGCGGCGTTGGCACGGCTTTGAACCGCGGCGGGGGAGGCGGCGGCTTGGCGGCGGGCACTTGTCCCCACATGCTGCTGGCGCCTCCCCGTGCCGTGGGCTTTACTCTGCCAAGCTGCCACAAGTATGGGCTGAAAAGAGGAGTTGCAATCCTGTACAGCAGACACCCAAAAAAAACCGAGGGCAAATGACCACAGCACGCTGCTTGGCGTGCCACAGGCGTACAGGAGGCTGGCCCCTCGCCGCCGCTCCTACCCTCTCCTTCGTCACTGACTGTATCATCCAGGTATGAGCTGGAGACCCAGAAATGCTCACTCCTCCGCCTCCTCCTCCTCCTGCCAGCTGTGCGCCAGGCCGCTGATGGTGTCCAGGTGCAGCTGAGACTTGGCGCCCCAGCCCTGCGTAGGACAGGGACGACAGCAGCTGCAGACTTCGGCGGCTGACAAGCTCAAGTGGCCCAGCCACCTTGCCGTCTCGACAGCAGACTTGGTCATTGGACCCCCAGCCTGGCTCGGGTAGTGACTCTTCCTGCACCACCCCACCGCCCCGCGCTTGCCTTCCAGGCGGGGCGGAAGCGCTCGTAGAGGCGGTACGCCACGCGCCCCACCTCCCCAGCTGGGATGGCGCTGGCCAGCTCCTCCATGGCAGCCTGACAGAGTGGAAGGAGTGGAGGTACAGCCTTGTGCACATGTGAGCGGACGGCAAATCTGAGAGGTAGGCAGCTGCGACCTGGATCCGTGCAACTAAGCTGGGCCTGTGCCCAGCAGGTGCCTCATCCACCAAGTCTGCCCTGTGCCCGCACACCTTTGCTGCCTCCAGCTGCGCCCCAAAGGAGCGCTGCAGGTAGCTCTGCACGCTGCTGGGATCCACGGGCTGCCCGCTGCTCACAGCGTGGCGCTCGCCGCCCACCTGCACCGCAGATGGGCGCAGGGAGGGATTGCATGCTGGGCGTGGTGCCGGTTGGGCGGCACACTGAGCTCACAGGCACTTGCCCAGCATTGCTTTCAACTGCCGCGGCAATGGCTGCTTACCTTCCTGCTGCCTTCCGACACTCTCCCGCCTGCCCGCCCCGCCCACCAGCCTCTCACCGGCGCGGCCGGGATCTTCATGCCGAAGCAGTCCAGGCGCTGCACCCCCAGCTGCCTGTCGCGCCGCTCCCGCTCCCGCTGCTCCGCCTCACTCTTCTCCTGCTCTTCGTACAGCCCCAGGCTGCGGCCCTTTGATTGAGCCAGAACTCCAGACACCCAGCGTCCAAAAGTCAGGCCCTCACGCCAGCTGCGAAGCACAGAGGGTGTGGGTGGGGAGAAGGGAAGCAGGGGCACAGCCGTCAGAGTACGCAACGGGACAGCTGATGGATTGCGTTTCCTGTGCATGCCTTGTGTGGGTTTGTTCGGCGGCCTTCCCCTCACCTGTAGCCCTGCCGCTGCGCCACTACAGCGACCCACAGCGTCAGCACGGGAGCTCGGTTGATCGTGATGGTGCCGCCTGCTGCGGCGGCTCCCGCACCGCTGGGCTGGCTCGCCGCCGCAGCCTTCTTCTTTTTGGCAGGTGCAGCTGCGGTCTTGGGCTTGGCTGCAGCCTTGGCCCGGGGCTTGGCCTTGGCTTTTGGCCTGGCAGCTGCTGGTGCGGCGGCGGTGGCGGCGGCGGCGGCGCGGCGGTGCTTGCTCGTGCCAGCCTCGGCTTCGGCCGCCGGGGCCTCGGTTGCCCCTCGAGAGCGTTTGCTTCGCGTGCCGACCATCAGCCGCGTGTCGCAGGGCAGGGAGGGCCGCCGCTGGAGTGGTTTGCTCAGTAGAGCGCGCTGGCGGGGTTGGCGCTCAATTGAGACAGCGTGATTTAGAGCGATCAAACGCAAAACCTTGGGCTTGCAAGAGATGGCCACGGCGGCGGCGCCAGCTGCCGTCGCCCAACGCTCCTCGGTGTCTGCAATTTACAATGCCCGCGGCTATGCCACACAAACATGCATCGGCATGCTGCTTTGGGAGAAGTGAAGCAGAGAAACAGCAGGAGAAATGACTGGCGGTCAAGCTATGCATGGGTAAGAGCACTATGCAGGGTGAATGCGTTTACAGGCAGGTACAAGTCAGGCGGGTCAGGGCCGCACAGGCGTCGAGGAGGGCGTCCCGTTCACCAGCGTGCGGGCCTCACGGGTCGTCGTCAATGTTGTTCAGCATGTCTCTCAGGTCCTCGATCGTCAGCTTGCTGGTCTCGTCATTGGCGGCTGAAGAGGAGGGGTGGGTGGCAGGGCGGCCACGGCAGGGAAGCAGCATGAGGTGGAGGGAAGGGTAAACACCGCATGGAAACAGCATGCGGCTGGCTCACGGGCAGCGTGCATCAGCAGCGCGGCACTCCATGGCCCACTTGTGGGGCTTCTGTACAATCCCACAATAGCCCTCAACTCGACCCCAGGGTCCGGGCCCACCCACCTGCGTTTGCCTCAAGTGCTGTGCTGGCCAGGCGCAGCCCCTCGCCGTCCTCATCATCCATCGCCGCCGCCAGTTCTGCGTCCTCATCCTGTGGTTGCGGGGCAAAAAAGCAGCATGTACTGACAACTCGAATGGTCGGAATGCATACTTGCCTCGCAACCATCAACGTCTGCCCTGCCCTCAGCACCCAAAAAGCCATGCTTGTTTGCTAGCCCAGCGCCAACCCAAGGCGCACTCAGAGCCGCTTGAGACACTGGCTTACCCCCTCTGGCTCCCACCGCGCCGCGAATGCCGCAATCTTCTCCTCTATCGTGCCTGCCGCCGGCAGGAATTGGGGCAGGGATCAGCGCCCTGCCTAGTGTACGGCTACTCGCGCAACCCTCGCAAGCTGGCAATGCAGCGAAGCGCAGAACCGGCGGCAGGGCGGGCTGCCACCTCTTTCACAGAGGGCCATTGCCTCCTGCCCTGTGCCAGCCCTCATCTACTGTGCTGCCCGCCACAACAGCCCCTGCCCCCAGGCGCACCCTTCATGAGCAGGCGGGTCACGGTGACCGGGTGCTCCTGGCCCATGCGGTGGCTGCGCCCAATGGCCTGCCGCGCAAAGCTGGGGTTGAGGGTGGGCTCGCACAGGCTGGGGGCAGGGGCAAGGGGAGTGCAATGGGCAGTTGAGTGGTCCTGGAACCGTACACAGCAGCCCTGCCAAGGACCGCTCACAAACTGTGTGGAACCCTCCACAGCGGCACTTGCAAGAACCGCTCACGGGCTGCATGCCCGCAAGGCTTGCCCACAGCTGGCTGCACTCCTCTCACATGATGTGTGTGCCCGCCGTGAGCGTGACGCCCGCGCCGCCCGCCCTGCAGCAGGCGCAAGGGGGGGTATGCGTTCCTTGCATTGCCGTACCACACACCCCGCTTCCGCGGGAGAGTGTACAGGAGGCGCATGGCTGCAGCGTGGCCCGGCAGCTGCACCTAGCAACCCAGGCCCCCACCCACCTGTGCGTGATGAGGAAGACGCGGGTGGGGGGATCGGTCTGGAAGGCTCGGATTGCCTTGCCGCGTGCCGCTGCGCGCCAGGGAGGGCCAGCGAGAGGGGAGGCAGGTCAGCGGGCCTGTTGTGGCAGCCAGGGCAATCTGGCTTTACAATCTGCCCACCCACAGGCATCGCCGCTTGGGAGCTGTGGCACCCGCTCGTACTGCTGCTGCCAATGCGGCCCAACTTTGCTGCCCGGCCTTGCCCATCCATCCATGCGGGCCCGTGCTACAGCACCCACCCGCGCTGCCGCCGCCAATCAGGTCCCGGCTCTGCAGCCCGATGTCGGGCAGCATCTTCTTGATGGCACGCAGGCAGTCTGGGTACTCACTAAAGACGATGACCTGGTTAGGGGTTGGGAGCGGTAGCAGCAGCGAACACAGCTGTGAGTGTAAGTGGGGCAATTGCAAATCAGGGCAGCCGGGGCGCTCCTAGGGATGATGACCTGTGGAGCACCAGTCAGCTGCACACAAACACCTGGGTTTGAAGCGCTGCTCAACCCACCCCCTGCTGCCCCGCAGCAGCAGCCGAGTCCCTCCTGCATGCTTGCCAGCAGTCGCAGCGCTCACTGGAGGTGCTGTGCAGCCAACCTTGCCAACCACCCTTCCAAGCGGCCAGCCGCCTCAATCACCTTCTCATCCTCATTCCGGTCCTCCAGAATCTCAATCACCGCCTCCGCCTTGCTCTTGTACCTGCACACGGGAAGGGAGCGGTCGCTGTCCTGTTTGCAGGACGAAGGCAGGGGAATCGCACAGCCCCTTGACAGAGCAGCACGCATTACGCATTACGCAGCCTCCTTGCAACAAAGGGCCGGCCGCCAGCCACTTCTCCCCTTTGCAACATACAACCAAACGCCAGCTCACCACCACTTCTCCTTGATGTACTTGTCCTTCTCCTCGTCATACAGCTCCACACCCGTGTCCTGCTTCAGCGCGCCTGCAGCCATTGAGTGGCGACAACCAAGTGCAAGTGTGCTCAGCGCCATTGCTTGTGCAGGTGTACAAGGCGGCACACGCAGATCAGGCCTGCAGACCGGCAGATCTGTCACTCACTGGCCGCCGCCTTGCGCAGCGTGGTCACCATGCCGCGCAGCTTGATCATCTTGCTGTTCAGCTTGGGCCGCTTGTAGTTGTCGTAGGAGGGGTCGCCATCTGGAGCAGGAGGAGGAGGGGCCGTATCATGCACCAGCAGAGGGGCCGTGTCATGCAGCAGGCGCGTGTGCCTCAGCCCGCGACGACCGTGCAGGCATGCAAGTGTGCCGCTCCTGCACTGAACCGTTGGTAGCCAGTGTGACTCCAAACCCCTCCAACAGCAGGCTCCGCCCAGGCGGCAGCCAGTGTGATGGCATCCCCCTCCCCCTCCACAGCGCCACCGCTCACCCCCCAGCAGGTCTGGGTCGATGTGCAGCTTGTCCAGGATGGAGCGGTACGCCAGCCGCTGCTCCGTCTTGAGCTGGTGGTAGTAGGTGGCGTCCTCCTCGCTCAGCGTGCACTGCAGGGCAGGGCGACACACAGCAGGGCAGGGCACAGGGGTTGAGGATCGCATGGCACATGCAGCGACTGCGGGCAGTAATTGGTGCTGCCCCGGCAGGACGCATGCAGCCCAGCACACGTGTGCCTGCGAGCGCCTGCCCGCAACTCCGCAGGCACTCGGAGACTGGGCTCTGGGAATAAACCCTTGTCAGGTGCAGCTCTTCCCTGCCGCACCTCGATCGTGCGCTCCGTCAGGGGCGGCAGGATGAGGTTGGGCTCGCCATCCACCGAGCCGCGCTTGGTGTACCGTACCATGTAGCGCTTGAGCACGCTGCACAGGGGCGGGTGGTTTCACAGCGTGTTGGCTAGCGCCCACCGGGTGCATGGAAGCGCATGGAACCCACCGTCCGATGGGTGCACGGCGCCACGCAGAGCGTGGGCACGCTGCAAGGATCAGCCCAGGATCCGCCGCATGCCCCAATCCCAGCTCCCGCGCCACCAACCAAGCCCGACGCGCCTCACACCAAGGCCACCACACTGCACTGCACACCAACCACTCACTGCGTGATGACGGGCGGGTAGTGGTGGAAGAGCATGTCGAACTGGCCCATGCCCAGGAACTGCATGGAGGGACTGATGCTCTCCACTGCGCAGGGTGTGTGCAAAGGGGGTGCACGCAGCTGTGAGGAGGCTGGTCAAGCCGGGGCTAGCTGGCTGGAGCTTGGGGCGGGCATCCATCCAGGCAAGCCCACGACGGCTCAGCAGCCAAAGTCCGCCCCGCACAACCCACAGCTTGCCCCACAAGCGCCCACCTGTGGCATTGATGGGCGTGCCGGTGAGCAGCCACTTGTGGTTGGCAAACCAGTGGTGCTCCTTGTCCGCCAGGAAGCCGCCCGCCTGCAGCTGCGGCTCATCCGCAATGATGCGCCACCACCGGACGTGGCTGCAGGGTAGGAGGGTGGGATGGAGCAGGGCAGGTGCTGTGGGCTGGCGTGAAGCTGTTAGCCTTGGTTAGTGACTGCCATTGTGAGTGGCTAGGGTGGCAGGGAGCGGCGCGGGCGCTGAGGGGCACCACCTGCAGGGTGATGTGCAGGGAGGGCGCGGCGGCGTGGCAGGAGTTTGCAGGGCAGCAAGCGCAGCATGCTCAACGCCCAGCCCTCGAGAGTGCCGCTGAGTGTCTGCCTACCCGCCGCCCACACCTGAGCGTGTGTAGCTGGGTGGCCAGGGGGAAGGTGGACAGCACAATGTCGTACCTGCGGGCAACACAACGCAGTATGGAGACAGTTTCATGGCAGCTGTGCACTGCCCAGCCAGACCTAGCGATGATACAACCGACATGCCAGTGCTGCCGCTGCCCACCGCAGTCAGGCCCAGCCTGCGAAAGCACACAGGGCATCACAGGCCCCTCCCTCACTTGGCAATCTCCTTGCAGTCCAGCGTGCGGGGCGCGCCCTTGGTGTTCTCTGTCCATTTGAGGACGCTCAGCTCCACCTGCGTGGTCTTGCGGATCTCATCCTCCCTGTGCATTGGGTGCATGAGGGCATGAGGGGAAGTTTGTGCAGGGCCAAGAGGGGAGCTTGCTCCGCTTTGCTGCAGGTGGTTGGCCCTGTGAGTGTCTCCCTCCCTGCGCTCTCAAAGCACGACAGGCCTAAGAAGGGAAGTCATTGGTCTGCAGAAGGCCAAGGCTACCGCGTCAGCCAGCAAGGCCGGCCAGCGCACGCACCACTGGTCGATGAGGGTGGGCGGCATGACAATGAGGGTGCCCCCGTGCGGCATGTTGTTCTCGATAGAGGCTGCACCGTGGGTGGGTTGTTTGAGAGGGGGCGAGTGGCAGGTTCGGCGGATGTGCCAGCCGTCACAGGCTGCAGCTTGCTGCCCTCATGGGAAGTGCAGGCCGCAGATGGCTATCCCGCCCCGCTGATCCACACAGCAAGCCACATGCCCACCCAGCCACCCAGTGCACTCACACAGGTGGTCCCGCAGGCGCAGGCCTTGCCAGGCGCGGTTGGCGCGCCAGCCCTCAGGGGGCGGGTTCATCTGGATGGCGCCCACCGCACATGCCGTCTTGCCCATGCCCATCTGTAGTTGTGGAAGGTGGCAAGGACACACAGCACTTGTGCAAACAACCAGCACTTGAGGCAAACAACCAGCAAGCGCGGCATCCACGACTGCTGGTCGGGTCACAGCCACAGCCATCCACAGCGCCCCCAGGCAGGCGCAAGCGCCCCCACGCCGTACACCCCAGCCCCGCTCCCACACCGTGAACCTCAAAGCCCCAGCCGACCTGCAGCGCGATCCAGCCGGCGCCGCCCTTGGCGCCGATCCACTGCTCGATCTCAACCTTGGAGGTGCTGCACCGGATCTGGTGCAGGATGGGCGACACGTAGCAGTAGATCTCTGTATGCAAGCACATGGGAAGGTGGCGGCAGGTTTGAGCAAGCACTGTTGTCACGGGGTGAGATGGGGAGCCAAATGATGAAGCAAACACCCGAATGCCGCTGTGACAGGGGAGTGGCGTGCAGCGCATACATGGGCAAGGGCTCACAGGTAACCCCCCAAACAAGACGCCAGCCTGCGCACCGGGGTTCTGGGGCAGGTTGTATTGCACCCACAGGTGGCGCGCGGAGCCGCCCTGCGCCCGCTCCTCATGCAGCATGTGCGCCAGGGAGCGGCGCTGGTAGGGGCGCAGCTGCAGGGTGGGGAGGTGAGCAGGGTTCACGACTATTCCTCGGCACATGGTTCACCAAAGCCACAGGGGTGGCATGTCGCTCAGTTGCAATTACATGCCCCGGGCCAAGCTGATGCAGGCGCTGTGCATGGGCGGCCACTGCTGTTGCGTTGCTATAGCTCCGCGGCCTCACCGTCAGCAGGAAGGCATCATCGCACTGCGGCATGGGTTGGGATTGTACAGTCAGCAGGGAGAAGCTGGAGTTGGGTAGGGGAAGATGCTTGAAGGAGGCGGCAGCACTGCGCAACATCGCCACGCTTCAGTGCAACCACAGCCAGCGCCCCTGTTCTCGCCTCCTGCTTGAAGTCGGTTGGTTCAGGGCGGTCCAGATCCTCCACACACGTCATGCACTTGTCAAACTGCACACGAGTGGGGCCATGGGCAGGCACACATGTATGTGTGGAGTAGGGTGCAGGGCTGGGCGGCGGGACGGATGAGAGGGCAGGGCAGCAAAGCAAGGGGGCAGGGCGGGAGCGAGTGTGCTGGACAAAAACACGCCCATCTCAACTCAATGGGCAGCAGCATGCACTGGCCCCTGCTTCAAGGGGGCAGGGCTGTCCAGCGGCAGTTCCGCCAGCCGACTGCTCACTGCCATATGCATCCCACAAGAGATGCCACACTCGAAATAGCACCTCCCACCTGCTTGAAGCTGATGGGGTTGTCCAGGGCCAGCTCAGTCTCCACCCCCTTGGCAGCCACCTCGTTGGTCGTCTCCTCAAACGCCACCAGCAGCCTGCAGGGCCGGGTGGGGCAGGGCAGTTGATGTGGCGGCCCGGTCAGCACACCGGGGCAAGGATGCAACATCGCACAGCAGCAAACGGGCTGCTGCGTTGCGTGTGGCCCCCAACACCGCGAGCTCGGCTGAGGCAGGCCAAAGGGGCAGCACGGTGCTGTGACGAGAGTGCACCACGCGGGCCACCCACAGCAGTGCGAGACCGCCCAGCTGCAGCTCACGCGTCCATTTGCTCCGCAAAGGGCGTGCCCTGCGTCTCATCCAGGCTGGACATGAGGAAGGCAATGTCCACCGCCACAATGCTCTCCTCTGGCTCTCCCTCCAGGGCATCCGCGTTCTGCCGCTTCCACTGCAAGCCAATATTTGAGGCAGCCGGCACAGCATGCATGGTGAAGGCCGGGTGCAAAGATGCCAGCCGCGCCAAGCCCCAGGCCCAGCTATGCATGCAGCTATGTGGGCAGCCCGGCTGGTACTGAAAAGAACACTGGTTTCTGCTCAATCAAAAGCCCTTGAAAGCGCCATGTCCCACCCACCGTGCCGCTGACGAGCGAGGCGGACAGGCTGTCGGCGGTGAACAGCTGGTAGAGCGTGAGCTTGATGCAGGAGTTGCCGGGCTCGCGATACACGCGCGCCAGCACCTGCGGTGGGGGCCGGATGACTGCAAGTGGAGCGCGTGCATTCATGTTGCTGCGCCTCAGGGCTCGACCAGCGCGGCAACTGCAGCCACCCAGCACTCCCGGGTGCAAGCACCAGCACCGCGCCTCACCTTGAACTTGGGGTGGCCTGTCAGGTCGGACAGGTGCTGGATCCAAAGGGAGAGGTTGTCCTGCGGAGGCAGACAGAGAAGAGGAGGCAGGCGGGTGTGTGAAAGCCCATCTCAGGCCGTGAAAAGGCGTGGCCTTCAGCAGCACAGTGGAGGGCTACCGGCTCCCACGAGCCATCCGCACGCATTCACATCCCACACGGCAAGCACTCACATCTCCCTGGTCCTCCAGCACCACGCTGCCATTCTGGATGGCTGACAGCAGGAAGCGGAAGGGCACGGTGTTGTCGTCTCCCGGCTCCACGCCCCGGATGCGCTCGCAGCGCAGCGTGCGGGAGCCCAGGACGACCTGTTTGGGTGGGATTCGGGGGCAGAGCGCGTTGGGTTGCGGCGGCGGCCGGGAGCAGCATTGGGGAGAGGACTGGAGATGACGGTCAGGGCAGATGAGTTGAGGAGTTGTGGCGGAGAGTGGTTGGGGCCTGGCGGAGGGGAGTGTGCAGCTGGTCAAAGTGGTCTCTAGGGTTAGGGCACGGGGGCCTTGTACGCCCAGGGCTTGGCTTTGTTTTGAGTGCGGGCGGGTGCACAGGCCGTGCCTGTGAACACGGGGTGAGTAGGGAGCTTCGCCCTCCGCGTGTCATACATCTGCGGGCTCGGCATGCGGCAGGCAGTTGCAAGCCAGAGCAGCGCCCTGTTGTCTGCAACCCCCAAGCCACTGGTTGCAGCACTGCAAAGCCGCCCACCCTGCGCCCACCCTGCATGCACCATCCCAAGTAGCCATTGCAGCTGCGCATGGCAGCGGTGCTCCCACTGCATTTCTTTACCTCAGGCTCGCCATTGGCAGGCCCATCGGGGAAGCGCCACAGCTTCCACAACAGCTTGTGAGGGTCGCTGGTGCGCGGCGGGTTCTGCGCAGCAGCAGGGATGCAGCCAGGAGAACAGAGCTTGTAAATAGGCCTGCCGCGGTTTGGCAGGTGCTGTGCAAGGGCAGGCGGCGCTGCAGCAATCAGGTGTGGCATCCAACACAGCGTGGGGGGCAGTCTCAACACATCATGCCAGCTACAGAGCTGCGTGCGAGTCAGCCGCCGCACCTGGTAGCGCTTGCGCAGCACGTGGTGCACGTACATGCGCACCGCCTCGTCGCAGCGCCGCTTCAGCAGGTCACCAATGTCCTGCCGCCGCATGCCGCCCGCCCCTGCGACGGCACGCGTAGGAGTGGGGCAAAGGTCAGGTTCGGCTGCCACCATCCGGCTGGGGCAAGCAGCTTCCAGCTTTGCGGGGCTGTGCGTGCGGTAGGCGGGCGATGCAAGCTCCAAGCCGTGGGGCGCCATGGCATCACGCATGCAGCAGCACTGCTCACTCACCATCCTCGCCCGGCTTGCCATCCAGAGTGCCGGTCAGCAGGTAGTTGGTGAGCTTGTTGGCAATGGGCTTACTCTTAGTGTGGTCCACCCACGTGCTGCCCAGCAGGACAGGGGTGGGGGCAGGGAGAGGAGTGCAGCGGCGCGGGTTGGTAGGTTGGGGGCTTGACTGCAGCAACGGAGATGCTCCATACAGGCAAACATGCATGGATCCCCATGTGGTACCCGGCAGCCAGCGTGTGAGGGTGCCACGCATGGCACGTGCTGTGCACCAGGCGCCAGGCAGCTCACACTCCTCAAACTGCCTGTGTTCATGCCACCTGCTGCCAAGATCAGCCCACACGCAGGGTGACCCTCCAGCCTGCGGTGCGCATTGCCGTCCTCGTCCCGCGGCTCGAGCAGCGCAAACCCAGTCCCCTCGAGCCCTTCAGCCAACCAAGCCCGCAACACAATGCCACTCACGTGACTCCGTCCACCTTCTTCTTCTGCTGCAGGCACTTGAGCACAATGTCGGGCCAGCCGCCCTCCTCCTCCGCCTCAATCAGCTCGCGCAGCTGCGCACAGGGGGGCGGTGGGAGGGCACATTAAATCATGCCTGGCAGGCAGTGTGCTTCGGGTCTTCAGGTGCAGATGGCAGAGCTGTGATCGTAACATGAATGGCGAGTTGACTGCTTGCACAACTTGCACCCGCATGGGCCATCACCGGCAGGGCATGCAACCGGTCATCATGCAGCCATGCAGCACCCATGCGGTTGAAGCCTCACCTCGTCCACCGACATTGAGCCAAAGATCTCCTGCAGGCCCCACCGGCAGCGCCGCTGCCAGTCGTGCCGGTAGTGGCCCCTGCAGGCGGGCAGGCCGGGGAGTTGGACGCTTGGAAGCATGGCTTGCATCGCTCTGCCGTCCGGCCCGCCTCCCGCCCCCACACAACCTCCACATCAGCCAGCCCTCCTCAGGGTCCACTTGCGCTAGCCCCTGCTCAGGTTTCACTTGCGCCAGCCAGCCCTGCTCACCGCGGTGCCTCAGGTCCCAGGTCCTCATGCACCAAAGCGTCCTCCTCCTCCTCTTCGTCGCTGCCAGCCTCCTGGCCATCCTGCGGTACAGGCGGGCAAGCGTATGCAGGGATGAGGCGTTGCAGGGATGGGGCGTTGCAGGGATGACGGGCTGCATCATGCGCCCGGCACGGTCCATGCACCAGAAACTGCAAACTGCGCTGCTGTATGGTGGCCGGCATTTGTCCGCAACACACTCAAGACCCTGCTCCGCACACCTGCTGCGCTTGCTCCTCCTCGCTCTCCTCCTCCTCCATGCGGCGAGCTTCATCCTGCTCTTGGCGCCGCTGCCGCTCAGCCATGGTGGCCGCACGCGCCTGGCGCCTGGTGGCAGCCAGCACAGCGTCCTCCTGCTGCTGCCGCTGCCGACGCGTGAGCATGCGGCCACTGCCGCCCGCGCCTGCCGCTGCCGCAGCTGCAGCCGCCCCACCGCCGCTCGGCCCTGCCTCGTCAGCCTGCTGCGCCCGCTGCTGCGCCCCCTGCGGCGTTCGCTGCGTCTGCGGGGCTGCTGCTGCGCCAGTGGGCAGCTCCTGAGGCTCCTCTTTCTTGACCCGCACGTTGCGTCGGCGGCGGCCGCCGGCAAGCACGTGCTCCTCCTCCTCCTCTGCCTCCTCCTCTGCCTCCTCCTCATCCTGATCCTCCTGGTAATCCTCATCCTGGCCATCCTCCTGCTGGCTGTCCTCCTCACCCTCCTCAGCCATCCCATCGGTGTCCATAGCAGAACCGCCCTCCGCCGCCAGCTGCCGCGCGCTGCGCCGACGCTGCGAGCGCCGCTGCGTGCCCTGCTGCTGGGTCTGCTGCGCCTGCTGCGCCAGCTGCTGCTCCCATGCAGCCGCCTCGGCTTCCATCTGTTCAGGGTCGGGCTTAATCTGCACCTGCTGCAGCTGTGGCGGCTGCTCCTCGCTGCCCTGCCGCCCCGCTGGCTCCTCCTCCTCCTCCTCCTCCTGCTCTTGCTGCTGCTCCCCAGCCGGCCCTTGCGTCTCCTGCTGCCCATTGGGCAGGGGAGAAGGCTCCAGCTGGGTGGCGGGCGGGCGGCGGGGCGGCTCCCGCTGCACCTGCCGCCAGCCGTTGGCCGCCAGCTGTTGCTGCTCCTGCTGCGGCTCCTCCACGTGCTGCACGCCGGCTGCCAGCTGCTGGGTGGTGGGAGCCAGCTCCTGCATTCCACACGATCGATGTTAAGCCGAGGCGTGAGGGTAAAACGCAGGGCGGGTGAGGGCCAAGCCACGGCCAGTGCAACACAGGCAGGCTGCCAGCCAGCTGTGCGGCACAGATTGGAACACTGGGCGAATGAAACGCGGGCTTTGGGCAGAGGAACAGAACGCAATGAAACGCGTGCCGCACCGCGAAATGATACGCCGCGCGGCAACGGGCAGGCACCCACCCCACCCGGTGCCCACCACCCCAGCAGGCACCCACCCAATCAGGCACCCACCTGTGTGGCGGCGGCAGCTTCCTTCACTGCGGCCACCGCCCGCACTATGCGGTGAGCGACAGAGGCAGAGCAGCCCATGTCGCAGAGCTGTGCCGCCTCGGCAGTCCACAGGAGGTTTCCATCGATGACTTGTCCGTCCTGCTGCCACCTGGCCACCAGCTGCGTAGGCGAAGCGGGGGTGCGGAAGCAGCCCGACAGGTGACAGCTAACAACGCAGAAACTCGGTAGAAAAGGTGGAGACGCAACACCAGCGGCGGCGCGGGCGGCGGGCGGCAGCCGCTTCAAGCGGAGGCAGCAGGCGGCATCACAGGGCATCTGCAGAGCATGCTGAGCGCGCCGACAGCAGCGGAGGGCGCTCAGGAGAGCGGCTCGGGTGCTCGAAAATTGTCGTCCGCACCTTTTCATACACGGGCAGGTTCTTGCCACTCAGCACATCCGTGCGGAGCCATTCCAGAGCCTCCTCCTCGCTGGAATGAGGCCCCAGCCCTCGCTTCCGCTTGCCGCCACAGCCGGCACCCTCACTGCCCTCGCTGGGCGCCATAATGAGCCCAATTCGAATGTAAAGCTATTGGCAAACTGGCCAGCTGGTTTGGCCGTGGGCCGTGATGGTGCAGGCATCCGCCGCCGCCCGGGCCCGCATTTCGCTTGTCACATTGCGCTCTTGCCCGAGCCTGCCTGCCCTGGGTGGAGTGCACCGATCCAGACCATGCAAAGGACTAACCTCACATATCAAAGTTGATGGAAGTTTGCACATCCTACGCATTCTGCATGCCGGTGCAGCTGGGGCACGCTACACTGGGCGTTGCGTTAGCAGCGACATCGCCGCTCGGCGCCCTCTCCTCATTTCGTTAAAGCTGTACATATTTGATGCATCAAACCAGCTAGTTCAGAGTCGCAGCGAGACGCGCCGCACTGCGGCCCCAGCTGCTGCTCATGCCTTGGTCTTGTACGGGCTCAGCACACACTTGAGCTTCACCTCGACAGGCACAGCGGTGGGCCCCAGGTGCAGCGGCAGCAGGGCCGCCTCCGCCACATCCTCGGGCCGGATCATCTTGTCTGGCAGCAGGCGTGGGTTGTGGGCCACCATGTCTGTGCTCACAAAGCCCGGCTCAATGACCTGTGGTTGGTGAGGGCGGGCTGTGGGTGTGGGCAGCGTGATGCTTGTCGTTGATGCAAGCAGCGCACGGCTAGTGCGCTCGTGCGCTTTCGACCACTGCGGAAGAGCAGGCGCTGGACAGGTGGTGGATGGAGAGCCGCCCATGCCTGCATGCTGTCACCCACCATGGTTTTGATGCCATGCTCCCTCAGCGCCTGCACGTGCATGGGGCAGGACGGCATTCCCACAGCTTAGGCGGTGCCAGGCTGAAACCACACACAAGCTGTAGTCGAGATCGGCTGCTAGAAGCTGCGCACACATCACAACAACTGCTGCATGCATTGCGACTGTCCACAGCTCCGGCGCGCATTGCAGCTGCATGTGCCTTTGCTGCAGCTGCCCATGCACTCCTCCCCCGTCCCCTCCCCCCATCCCCACCTCGTATGTGGACAGCACCCAGCCGCGCACACCCCACTTGCTGGAGGCATACGGCGCCGAGCCAGCAGAGGCAAAGGTGCCGGCCAGCGATCCCACGGTGACGATGGTGCCACGGCCCCGCTGTGCCATGGCGGGCGCGAATGCGCGCGTCAGGCGCATGGGTGCCAGGGTATTAACGGCGAACATGGATTCCCACTCATCTGGGTCGCCTGAGGAGCATGGAAAAGCAGAGGCAGCACAGGCATGGTGGGAGGGGCCTATCAGCAAGCCCGGCGGCAGCAGGGGCGCTGCAAAACCAGGCGAGCTAACCCCCAGTGCGGCGGCACACCAAGCACCCTGCAGATAGAGCGACTTCGGTGGCTGCTGCTCCCACCTGTGAGGATGTCCTGCTTCTCAGCCGCCACCCCCGCCACAATCATGAGGGCATCCAGCCCTCCAGGGTGCCTCTTGTGCACCTCCTCGGCCAGGGAATCTATGGAAGCGCCGTCAGCCACATCGCAGCGCAGCACGTCGCAGGAGGTGGCGCCGGCGCTGCGGCAGCGTTCAGCCACCTGGGCAGAGCGGGTGGCAGCAGGAGGTTGGACAGCACACCAGCTAGCCTGCCCTTGTTTCTGCAGAAGTTGAGCAATCCACCCACCTCCTGTAGCTTGTCAAGCGACCGGGCCGCCACCAGCAGGTCAGCACCCTCGCGTGCGCAGCGCTCGGCGATCGCAGCACCGATGCCCCGGGATGCCCCCATCACCAGCACTGCCTGGCCCTTGAGCATGGCTGCAGGGAGCTCGGTCTGTGGGGAGGGTGGGCGGCAGCAGGTGGCTGGGTCGTGGAAGGCGCAAGCGTCAGCGGCAGGTGGCGCAGGTACGCAGCGGCGGCGGCGGCGGCGGCGGCAGCGGCGGCGGCGGCAGCAGCAGCAGCAGCAGCAGCAGCAGCAGCAGCAGCAGCACGGTCTGCAGGTCCCAATCCCTGCCCACCTGCAGCTATGGAGAGCCTGGTGGGGGGGACTAGAGACGCCGCCTTGGACGGGCACCTGGCTCACGTTTGAAGGCTGGCGGCTGTCTGAGACTTGCTGCACAGTCCCAGCTCAAAATAGAACAGCCTCTGAGGAGAGCTTGTTACCCGCAGGCATCATTGCCGCCCGGCGCGGCATGCGCTGCGGGCAAGACAATGAACAGGTTGACCCGCTACGAAGGGAACGAGGCACTCGCCTCTTTCAAACCAAACACAGTGAGCGGGAGGAAGAAAGGAAGGCTCAAAATGAGCCGTTGGGACGGCAATCTGTCCAGGCAGTGAATGGCGCCGCGGCCCCGCTGCCATGTCCATGCTGGGCGGCGAAGCCCGCCCGGCTTGCTCTGAGCAGCCTGAGCGGCTCAGCCATATGGCCATTGGATGCACAGCCCTGTGCAGATGCCGTGATAAACGCGCTAGAGGGTGGCGGGCAAAGTGCCAGCAGCATCAGAGGTGCTACCACCAAGTCCCAGCGCACGCAGCGCGACCCCATCCTGTTTGCCTCTCGCCTCTTCCCACCTGAGTTCTTATACCAGGAACAACCATGCGGGTCAAGATGTGCAAGATGCTGGCATTCCTGCTGCTGGGCCTCCTGTGTGGGCCGCAGGTCAGTGGCCGCCCAGCAACTGCGGCCGCCTGCACTTCCTCGCCGGCTCAGAAACTGCATATATTTGCGCCGGCGACCACGCAATTTGCGCTGCGAGCTGCGCCGGTTCGTCAATACACTGTTTCCAGGCCGACCGGCATGCATATGCATGCATATGCATATGCATTGCGGCCCTGGGTTGTCTAGGGGACGTGTTCGGGGAATGTTCGCGTTGTTCACGGTCCCCTGCAGCGGGAACTCTGCTGCGCGCTGCACCACGCCTCCCAGTCCGCCCGCCGCCCCGCCCGGACTTGGCCTGCCAGCAGGCGCCTCACCACGGGCACAGCCGGGGCGCCCCGGCTTGGCCTGCCTTGCCCAAGCTGCACCGCACGGCCACTCCACCGATAAAATAACACCCAAATAATGCATGGTCTTGCAGGTTCAGACGGTTATGGCCCGCCCAGCTGGCGACCTGCAGCCCAAAGCTGCCGCCGGCTCCCGCCGCGAACTTCAGTAAGTGTCTTGTAGCCGGTAGCTGAGGAAAGAGCTGTGAAAATGCCTGTGTTGTGCGCTGTGCTGCTATCGACACCCTGCCTGCCAACAGCCCTTAACCCCGCGGACATGCATCACAACGGTTGTTGGCGTGCAGAGGGCTGGAGACCAACGCCCCCGCTGCACCCGCCAATGTCACCAAGAAGTTCGTTTTCGAGGCCATTGCCAGCGTAGCGATTAAATGGACTGCTGCAAAGGTTCTTGACGTGAGTTGATCCTCAGCGTTCCATGTCCCTCGTTCCGTGGGTCTTACTGCAAACACATACTTAGTGCTTGTACAGGCAGAGTGCACCCGCATGCCTCCTCATACGCTTCGCTGTTGTGCCTGCTGCAGTGGGTCTGGGGCGAGGTGACTGGCGGTGATGGGTATGTCTACGGGTTCGCGGTGAAGACCAGCTGCAATGATGGGGCGTCCACCAATGGCAAGGTTGCTGTGAAGATCACCGATTCCAAGTGAGCGCATGCTTGAGCTCTGCGCGCCCTGTTGCAGCGCGCAAGCCGCGGTAGACAGGCAGTCGCGGGCATGCGGGCCGGGCAAAGCAGCCTTGTCCTGGTTGCGCCCCCGCACCAGCCCATCTCCCCC
>VIYQ01000228.1:0-10521 GCA_009928355.1 Chlorella sp. CH2018
GCGGGCGGGCTGGGGGACCGGCTGTCTGCCACGGAAGCCAGCCCCATGGACAACCTGCGGCGAGAGGTGGGCTCTTGCTGGGGCCTGCTCTGCCTGGGGGATGCTGATTTGGGGGCACCTGCCCGCGTGCTGCTGGAGGCATGCACAGCAGCGGTGTGCTGCGGCAACAAACGTTTGTGGCTGGGCCTGGTGGCTGCCTGGGTCAGGCTGCCTCCCATGCCCGGTTTGCCTGTGCGGCTGATTGGTTGTCCGTTCATCCCCAATTGCCCTGTAGGTGGAGGTGATGCGTGCCCTGGACCACCCCAACCTGGTCAAGCTGTACGAAGTGATTGAGGACAAGGAGGGCGGCAAGGTGGGAGGGCACAGCATGGGCACGGGGTGGGCTGAGACATGAAGGAGGGCGAAGTGGCATGAGAGGCGCGCTTGGCTGGGCTGCGGTTTTGGTTGTATGCGATGCACGCCCTCCTTCTTATGGCCCACACGAGCTCCCATGCTGCTCCCCACCCCGCTGCAGCTGCTGATGGTGATGGAGTATTGCGAGGCGGGCGCACTGGTGGGGCCGGGCACCCTGACCCCTGAGCGCCACCTGCCGGAGGCCATGGCGCAGTACTACTTCCGGCAAATGGCCTCTGGGCTGGCCTACTTGCATGAAAACCACGTGGTGCGCTCTCGCAGGGCACGTGTGCGCCCTACCGCTCTGCTCTGTACACCAAGGGTGGGCAAGAGGCTGGGATGATGGCCTGGTGCTGGCATGGCCAAGATATACCGACAACTGCCCAGGAGCGCACCATGCCGTGCAGTCACCACCCGACCTCACCTTTTCTGCCACCCCTCCCCTCAGGTTCACGGCGATGTGAAGCCTGAGAACGTCATGCTGAGCGGCAATGGCACCGTCAAGATTGGCGACTTTGGGCAGAGCCAGTTCTTTGGGCGGCGAGACGTGTTCAACCGCACGCTCGGCACGCCCGCCTACCTGGGTGCGTGCCCCGGCAGCAGGCGGCTGGGCGTGGCTCTTTTGAAGGAGCCATGGGCACCCCAGTAACTGGTCCAGTTGGTCTGCTCCAGCCCAGCCGATGCGCTGCCGGCTCCTTGACTGCTGTTCTGTGAAACAAGCACCCCGCCCCTCCCCCTGCCCTGTGCCCAGCCCCCGAGGTGTGCGCAGGGGAGAGCTACCGGGGGCGGCAGGCCGACATCTGGGCCCTGGGCGTATCCCTCTACCTCTTCATCTTTGGCGAGCTGCCCTTCAAGGTGGGGAGGAGGTGAATTGAACGGGGCGCTGGTTGCATTGCTAGCCGCAGGAGGGTGGCGAGGGGAATGCCGACAGCGCACCGCATTTTTTCGGCAGCCTGAGGTGCGAATTGTGCTTTTCATGTCAACGACCATGTCAACAACCTGTTGTGCTTGCAGGGCGAGTCAGTGCTGGATCTGTACGACGCCATTGCCATGGAGGAGGTGCCATACCCTCGCTCACAGCCCATCTCATACGAGCTGCAGGTGGGGCAGGCAGTGCGTGGGAACGGGGTGGGCGAGAGGCAGCGCCGGCCTGCCTTGGCATGCCATGCACCTGGCCGCGGTTGTGAGAGCACCACACACTGCACCTGCTGGCCAGTCGGCGCCCTGCTGCTCTGCCCACCAGGGCTGTGCAAACGCTCACTGTGCCCACTTCCCACTGTCCTGCCCCCCCTCCCGACAGGACTTGTTCCTGCGCCTGCTACACAAGGACCCGCGGTACCGCATCACCGCAGCAGAGGTGTGCTGGCGCAGGGCCGCTGCCGCTGCCGCTGCTGTGTTCCCTGCTGCATCCAGCGATGGCCTTGGCTTCAGTGCTCCCTGATGCCTGTGTGCAAGCGTTTTCTCCCATCCATCTCTCGCCCTTTCTTCTTCCATCTCAACTCAAGTCCACCTACCCTTGCCGCACCTCCACTTGCACCTCACAGGTCATGCAACACCCATGGGTGAGCGGCAGCGCGTGGATGGCCCTGGCTCCAGACATGTCCCCGCTCGGCAGCACGCGGGCTGTGCTGGAGGCTTCACCGGAGTATCGGGACCTGGTGGAGTCCATGGCGCACCCCTTAGCCTCGTACAATGCGGAGGAGGTGGCGGCGGTTGTGTTCCCAGAGATGGCCGACCGGCAAGGTGGGTGGGCGCGGGCCGTGGCATGCTGGGGATGTCAGGCCGGAAGGGTGGGCGTGCATGGGTGGTTGCCCTGCGCCGTGGGCTGCAAGCTGCCGGTTGGCGGCATTGTTGACCGTCGGCACGCAGCTTAGGCAAGGTCCCATCGCTGAGCCCTGATCGCCATGCCGCTTCTGCTTGGCCCCTCCCCCTGCCCAGCAGGCAGCAGCCCAGGCAGCCCTGGCGCCGGCTCCCGCACCCAGCTAGTTGACTCGCTCATGGCGGCAGCCATGACAGGAGGGGACAGCTCGGGGCGGCGAGCGCAGAGCCCGCGCACCGGCCGCCTGCACGGCCTGGGAGAGGACAGTGCTGTGATGGAGATGTGGGCTTCACAGGGCGGCAGCACTGCTGGCGCTGAGGCGGATGCTGACAGCAACGCAGCAGCCAGTGAGGCGGCGTCCGATCCCGCCGAACCGCCGCCCAGTGCAGTGGGGGGCAGGGAGGCTGCTGCAGTGCATGCTGCAGATCGACGCCGGGCGACGCAGCTGTCACAGCTGTCGGCGGCGCTGCAGCGAGGCATGCCAGCAGAGCAGCAGCAGCAGCAGCAGCGACGGGCACCAGCCGCGCCCACAGATGAGATCGAGCCTGCTGACGAGCCAGCTGCCATCCAGCACCGGCAGCAGCAGCCAGGGGCGGCCCAGCACCCTGCAGCGGCGGCGCTGCAGCAGCGGCCTGCCTCAGGGCTGGGGCGGCCGCCGCTGCCGCCGGCCATGCAGCCGGTGCGGCGTGACTCCCTGACACCCGAACAAGGCAGGGCCATGCTGCCGCCCAGCCCGTTTGGCGACTCACCACTGGATGCTTTCCTGCAGCAGGAGGAGCGGCAGCTACGGGCGGCACAGGCGGCGCAGCAGGCACAGCAGCCCCAGCAGCAGGTGCAGCGGCCAACGAGTGGCGACAGCGGGCAGTGGGCTGTGCTGGACCACGGAGGCATTCGGTCCAGCTGCGGCGCGGCAGGCGCCAGCAAGCCGGGCAGCGGGCGCAAGGCAGCCAGCCTGCTGCGCGCGCTGTTTGCGGGCCCAGCGGACTTCCTGGACACCATGCCGGTGGAAGCTGCTTCTGCTGCCGCACCTGCATCAGCCGCTGTTGCCAACGGCTCGCAGCATCGCGGCAGCCTGGACCTGAAGCGTGCCAGCTCAGCACCTGAGCCCCAGAGTCCTCGGCAGCAGGCCGCCAGCGCCCCGGCCCCAGCCCCCGGCAGCACTGCGGTTGCGCAGGCCAAGGCAGCACCACGGCGTTCCGCCACTTTCTTTGCCGGCCCCACAGATTTCATTCAAGCCGATGGGGCGCCGGCGCGCGCGCCGCCGCGGCCGCCCATGCCGCGGCCAACGCAAAGCCGCCCGATTGTTGTCCAGATCTACAAGGTGAGCTGCGCAGGCTGCATTTGGCGTGGCTTGCCGGGCTGGCTGGGTGCGTCTGTGATGGCCACCTGGCAGCCAGCGGCCGTGAAGGGCAGGAGGACCAGCCACTAGCACTCCCCCTCTTGTGCACCTCCCATTGACACCGCCCCTCTGCCCCGGGCACTGTGCAGCCTGGAGACAAGATGGGCGCAGCTTCCACCGCCAAGCGCATGGACTTCTGCTCCTACATTGAGCAGGGTGCGGGGACAGGGCTGCTTGCATCGGCGCAGCTTCGATGCCGGCGCCACCAGCAGTCTGCCGCTGCCACTCACTGGTCTGCAGCTGGACTGCCGCCTTCCTGTCGGCCTCCCCCCACAGAATGCCGCTCTTTTGGTGCCCAACCGCCCTTTGTGTGCAGGCGACGTGTCTGTGCGGTACGAAGCGGATGTGCCGGTCTCTCTGTCCAGCGTGCTGTCTGCGGCGCTGCCGTGGCGCAAGCGGCACCAGCACCCCCCGCAGCAGGCGCACTCTGCGTCCGGCTCTCCAGCCACGGCAGCTCCCATCCACCGGTTGAGTTCCTCGGTGGGCGCCATGCCACAGAGCGCACTCAGCACTGTGGCCAGCCAGATGAGCACCCCTCGAGGACTGCCTCCTGCGGGCTCCCAGGGCACTGCCGTCTCCCCACGCTCCCTGGCCGCCACTGCCAGCGAGCGGGCGCTGTCACCCGGAGCCTCTGCGGTGTCCCCTGGCGGGTCTGCGCTGCCCACCTCCTCCTCCAGCTACCGCATGGATGCATGGGACAAGGCCGACTCATCCATGCACGACTCACACGTCTTTGATCTGGGTGAGCCGGCGGGGCGGGGCGGCTGGGCTGGAATGAGTGGGCTGGGCTGTGCTGTGCTGAGCTGCTGGGCTGCTGGGCTGTGCCTGGGCTGTGCTGTGCTGTGCTGGGTTGCTGGGCCGGGCCTGGCTTTGGAATGTTCCCAGTTGCTGGCCGGGTTTGAGACTTGCCTACATGTTTGCTCACACGAGTTCGAACACCTTCCTCTGCAGGCGTGCCGCCCGACATGGCGCGCCAGGGCAGCGAGCTGATTGAGCGCTCATCCACCCTGGCCGCCACGGTGCACCACGCCATGCAGCGCGCCGAGGCCCTGCTCACCAGCGCCAAGTAAGGGGGTCGCCGTGCAGGGGTTGGCGGGACATTGTCAGTTGTGCCCGTGATGTGATAGGCTGAGGGGAATGGTGTGGCAGCCGTCATGCACAACAAGCCCCTCTGCAGTTCGGCTCAAGGCCCCTGTGTGTCTGCCTTCTTGCTGCCCCGCAGGGCCGGCAGCGTGGACCACTTGCTGGTGGCGGAGCGCACCGCTGGGGAGTTCCTGGGCAGGTGAGGCTGCACAGGGGGGGGACTTGGGCGCTTTGGGGCATGCTGTGATGTTGAGCTGCCATCAGACGCTCTGCCAATGCATGCACTGCTTCCAGCTGCCACGATGCCTCGTCATCTGTCAAAGGACTGCCCCCCTCTCCCACCTATCTATCTCCCCCCCCGCAGCCTGGCCTTGCTGGACCCACGCTTCTTCCAGGGCCGCTGGAAGGCGACGGCCGTGGCCAGGACGCACGTGGTGGTGCTGGCCATGACGCGGGAGGGGCTGGAGATGTTCCTGCAGCAGAACCCGCTGGCACAGGTGGGCAGAGGACGCGGAGAAGAGGAAGGGAGCGGTGACCTTTGCAGCACCCCATCAGAACAGGTCCAGCATTGCCTGCACAATGTGCTATGGCATGCATACCCACGGTGCACTCGCGCGCTCATGCCATCCCCCCTCCAACGCAGGTGCACCTGCGCGCCAGCATGGCACGAGCGCGCTCCGAGGTCGTCAAGCTGGAAGCCCTGGAGAAGATTGCTCAGGCGCACCAGCAGTCGCTGCAGCGCAAGGCGCGGCGGGCGCGGCACCATGCAGCACGCCAGGCCACCGCCCGCCGCCTGCCGACCGCCCAGCCCAGCAAGCTGGGGTCGGCGGCGGCTGGTGTTGCTGCAGGAGCAGCCGTGGCAGCGGCGGCAGGAGCGTCTGGCCAGGCTGGCGCACCTGCAGAGGCTGCGGAGCAGGCGGCTGCGCAGGCAGCAGAGGCGGCGGCTGGGGTGGAGCCCGCGGGTGCCGAGGCTGCTGCCGAGGCGGAGGCAGAGGCTGCTGCTGAGGCGGAGGCGGACGAGGAAGATGAGCGCATGGCCGCCCTGCTGGCAGCCGGCGTCAGCTCCACCACACTGGAGCTATTCAGTGTGGTGACCCGCATGCGCGAGGCGCTGGAGGAGAGCCTGCAGGAGCGGCTGTCGGAGCGGGAACGCCTGGAGGCAGCCGGCAGCGGCGGCAGGCGCGCCTCTGAGCCGGTACCCATCGGCGGCCGGCGGTAGCACCCAGCGGGCTGCTGCTGCTAAACATGAAGCTGCCGCTAGACCGCCGCAGCTCCGTCCCCCATACGATGATTTTCAATCCTTTATTCTTTCACCCTGATCTTCCTTTACTGTACTCACAAGCAACGACGTCAGTGCGCGCCGTCTTGCCCCTGTTGACCGACTTTGAACGCTTTTGCGGCGGCCTGTACGCCCTGCGTTTGCCTTCCATTTGACTCTCACTCGATTTCCTATATGT
Organism: Chlorella sp. CH2018; assembly: GCA_009928355.1. Taxonomy (NCBI): domain Eukaryota; kingdom Viridiplantae; phylum Chlorophyta; class Trebouxiophyceae; order Chlorellales; family Chlorellaceae; genus Chlorella; species Chlorella sp. CH2018. The sequence continues at coordinate 6,152 of VIYQ01000228.1, forward strand.
GCCGAACCGTCGCCAAAGCATACACGAGGAGAGCGGATGGTCGACAGTGCAGCAGGGGCCCGAGGATGACGAGCTCGCGGCGCATGCTGGCGGTGCCTTGCTGGCACCACTCCCAAAGGGGGTACTTGCCGCAATGCGCCGTCTCTGCTGCTCGCTGACCGCGAATTACTGGTCGTCAGGGGCGCGGGGCCTGAGGGCGTGACTCCCAGGCGCAGCCCTCACCCTTGCGCAGCCGCAAGGCGGCCCTCTTGCCCCTGTTCGCGGTCAGCATCAACAGCACGATCATGCGAGCTGCGAGGATGCTGGCAGCGCTGGCGCTGCTGGCGTGTGCCTCAGCCGCCGCCGCCGCTGCCGCCGCCGGCACGCCTGAGCTGGGCCACTTCCTGGACAAGGCCCGGGGCATTGAGGACTGGCTGGTCAGCACCCGCCGCCTGCTGCACACCATCCCAGAGCTTTTCTACGAGGTGTGTGGATCGGTTGGTGCTGCAGATGGTGCCTGTTCTTGGGCGCTGTTGCACTGCCCAAGCTTTGCCTCCCGTGTACCCAACCGATCACTCATTGCTGCTGTGCTCCTGCCGCAGGAGCACAACACCTCGGCCACCATCCGGCGCTACCTTGATGAGCTGGGTATCCCCTACCAGTGAGCTGTGGGCTGGAAATGCTGGAGCAGGATCGGTGGAGGCTTCACCTTGGCCTGCCCATGTCACGCCGCGCGGGCTGCTTGGCACAGCTGTTGGGCTGCTGACCAGCCCAGCGGTTCGGGTGCACTGCCACATGCAAACGAGCGCAAATTGCAGCAGGTAACCCGCCAACTTGCCATCCACCATGTCACGTGCCTTTGCTACCTCGCAGATACCCCGTTGCCAAGACGGGAGTGGTGGGCACCATTGGCAGCGGCTCCCCCATTGTGGCCCTGCGCGCCGACATTGATGCGCTGCCCATCACCGAAGAGACCGGGTTTGAGTACGCATCGCGCTCCCCCGGGCGCATGCACGCGTGCGGGCATGATGCGCACATGACTATGCTGCTGGGGGCGGCGCGCCTGCTCAAGGGCATGGAGAAGGACCTCAAGGTGGGTGGGGCCTGTTGCTTGGGGGAGACGGGTCGTGGAGCAGTTGCTGGTGGAGGAGACAGGATCAGTTGCTGCGTGGGGAGCCAACACCAGCAGCAATTCCAAGGGAATGGGGAGCCTTGTGAGGCATGGCAGGGAAGGAGGCTGCCCTTGGCTCTGCTCATTTGCATGCCAACGGCCCAGCTGCACAGTGGCCACAGCTACAGCACTTTGCTGTGCTCACCCGTTTGCCCGGCCCACCTACCGCAGGGCACTGTGCGCCTGCTGTTCCAGCCCGCTGAGGAGGGCGGTGCCGGCGGCGACCTGCTGGTCAAGGAGGGTGAGTGAGCGTCTGGGGATGCAGTGTAGAGGAGGGTGGGGCCTGGGCTACTGCTGCATGACGCTGCAGCGGCCGCAATTGCTGGAGAGAGTGGCTGGAGGCAGCAGATGGCAGGTGTATGCAGCCGACCAGCTGCCAGATCTGCGACTTTCCTGCAATTTCGAAGGCACTGTGGCTGTCCACGAAGCATCCCGCAGCACCTGACACACCGATCACTGGCTCCCACACTCGCCCCCGCCCTCACCCTCCCCAGGAGCGCTGGACGGCGTGAAGGCCGCCTTTGGCATGCATGTGTGGCCCACCCTGCCCTCCGGGTCCGTGCGCTCCCGGCCGGGGACGATCATGGCGGGCACCATCCAATTCGACATGACAGTCAAGGGGCGGGGCGGGCATGCGGCCATGCCACACCTGACCAAGGACCCGGTTGTGGCAGGCGCCGCCATCACAACCGCCATCCAGGCGCTGGTCAGCCGGGAGACCAGCCCCTTTGACTCGGCTGTCATCTCGGTCACGCGCTTCTCAGCGGGTGATGCCTACAACGTGCTGCCTGACACTGGTGAGAGTGGGAGGCAGCAGCACGTGCTGTGGTGCTGTCGTGCTGCTGTGATGGTGAGGGCCTCCTTGGCAGTTTGGGTGGATTGAGTGGCAGGGCCGCATGCGCTGTGCCCATCTTCCGCTTGCTCAGCCAGACGCATCCAGCCTGCAGCTGTGCTCTTCAATGCAGCCTTGTCCCAGGCTGAACACCCCACCCTCCCCTCCTTCCCCTGCAGTGCGCCTGGGCGGCACGATGCGCGGCAACAGCGACGAAAGCATCCAGCACCTGCGCCGCCGGTTTGAAGAGACGGTGGCCTCTACTGCCGCCGCGCACGGCTGCACCGCAGAGGTGGGTGGGCCGTTTGAGCGGTGGGAGGATCAGCATGAATGTGGTCAAGTGGTGCTGTTGTTACGCAGTTGGCGCCTTAAAGCGCTGCAGGGCCTCGTTTGGTGTCAGTGTGCGTTTACCGAGGCACCATTGTGGCGCCCATTTCTCATGCCCTCCTGGCATTGTCCTTCCGCAGGTGGACTGGATGGAGCAGCGCATGCCCTACTACCCGCCCACTGTCAATGACCCGGAAGCCTACAAGTTTGCCATCGACGTGGCGGGCAGGTGGGTGGAGCGCAGTTGGGTGGTGGGCGAACAAAGGTGATGCTGCAAGGTGATGCTGCAGCAGCGAGCGAACGGAGGACAGCAGGGGGGCTGAAAGCAGACAGAGGTGCACAACTCCACGCAACCCCCATGGTCAACCATCTTACCTGTTGCGCCCACCACCGCTGCCCTCTGAAGGCTGGTGCCCGACGCTAGCCATGTTGGGGAGACGGAGGGCACGATGGCGGGAGAGGACTTTGCCTTCATTGGGCGGGCCGTCCCCGCCTGCTTCCTGTTCCTGGGCACCCGCAACGAGAGCGTGGGCGCGGGTGGGTGCTGCTGCTGCTTGCGGCTCCTGCTGAGGTGGCTGCACTGGTTCCTGCATGTGAGCCATGCTGGGTGTGCTGGGTCTGCACCAAGGCTACGCAGTGCATTACAGACGTTTGAACCCATCCCCGCCACGCCCAACTCCTTCACCATCCCTCCCTGCTGCCTCCCCGCAGTGCACGGCCTGCACACGTCTCGCTTCACGCTGGACGAGGGCGTGCTGCCGCTGGGTGCTGCGCTGCACACCGCGCTGGCCACGCAGTACCTGGAGCAGTGGCACGCGCGGCAGCAGCAGGGCAGCGGCACCGCGGCACGCGAGGAGCTGTGAGCAGCCGGGTTGATTTGGTGCCCATGCAAAGTATTGCTCTTGCAAGACCTCTGGCTCTACCGCAACCACTGTGATGCATCATGCTTCACCTTCGAAAAAAGCAGCTGTGGAAGGGGCGTCATGGTCGGCGCGCCAGCTGGCACGAGTGGCCAGCGGCGGTTCCTTGGCGTCGGGATTCATCAAAGGGTAGGGTCGGCCGTCCACGGCTCCGTACGCCTCAGGCAGCCTCCTTGATCGCGGCTTCGCCCCAGCCATCTTGCCTGGGCCGGCCAGAGCCCCGACGGAGGTGCGCAAAAACCGAGGCTCGCCGTTCGGCCTGCGCGGCGCCTGCTTACACTTGCAAAGGAGCTCTTGCACAGCTGTCTCACCGTCCAGAGCGCAGCGTCTGGTGCAGGGCTGGAGGTGGTGCTGGCGAGCAGCGGTGCTGCCGCCGCCGCTACCGGCCGCCGTGTCAAAGCAGCAGCGACATCTGCCTGCCCCTCCACGCGCTGCAGGCCTGATGCTGCCAGCCATCAAGACGGATGTCTGCATCGTGGGCGGTGGCCCTGCGGGGCTCAGCACCGCCCACGCCATCCTGCGTGCCAGGTGGGCGGCGCCTCTTGTGCTGCGGCCCTGTGCCGTAGCGGCAGCTGCCGCCGGTGCAGGCAGCTGGGTGTGATGCTGCAGCGACGTTCCTGCCCCTCAACTTGGAGCTAAGGCGCCCTTCTCTGTCCACCATGTGCCGCCAGGCCGGATGCCCGTGTGGCGGTGATGGAGCGGAGCGACCTGCGGCCCCGTGGCGCCTGGTTTGGCATCGTGAGCGGAGGACCACCTGCAGCTGGTGGCAACTGAGTTCCTGTTCCAGCATCATCATGCATCAGGACAGCAAGCTGCCTGCTGGGAAACACCTGGCAGTATCACACGTCACATTGAGCTGCTTGCCCGACAGCCACTGCTTGGTGCCTGTGCCCACCCTCGTGCTCGCTCTCACCTCCACTGCCCAGACGCCCAACGGCGTGCGTGCCATGGAGGCCATTGACCCGCAGCTGCGGGAGCGCCTGGCCGCCCACAACACCAAGCACATGGTGCAGCAGCGCTTCAGTGCGACGGGGGACCTGATCAGCTCGACCGACAAGGGAGACCAGGCGGCACGGGTGCTGGAGTACGGCGACATCTACTACCTGCAGTGGAGCGTGCTGCAGGTGGGGGCGGGCGGGCG
>VIYQ01000229.1:0-55433 GCA_009928355.1 Chlorella sp. CH2018
GGGGGGTGGACTCCGGTGGGGCAGTGGAGTGGTGGAGAGCAGGAACGGAGCCTTCTACGTCCAGGCTGAAAGTAAGAAAGTCTACGGTAGCTGGAAAGTACTGTATACCGCAGGGCAGGCCTGGATTGCTCATAATGCAGCAGCCGTCCAGGCTGCAGGGCACCGGCACACACAACAAACACAAAGCAGGACCGGAAAGCGGGGCTGCCACGCTCACGTCTCATGCACGGTCAGCGCCTCGTGTAGCAGGTCATCCTGCAGAGAAGCAAGCAAACGGGTTGCATGCTGAGCAAGTGCTGCGCGAGTGTGCAAGTTGTGAAGTACTTGATGCACTGCGGTGCAGCTGGTTGGGCCATGCCGGCATGGCGCCACATTCCCCCCCTCTCACAGACCCTCACGGCCAGCCAGCACCCTCCTCCGCTGCCACCTCACCAGCCCGTGGGCACGCGTCCCACCAAGCCCTACCCACCTGCATGACAAAGCCCACACGCCGCTTCAGTGCCTTGGTAAGAGGCTGGCCATTGAAGGCGGCGGCGCCCTCCACACGCAGCCGCTTCTGTGCCCGCCCGCCTGCAGGAGGGGCAGCTTGCCAGCATCAGCAGGTTGAGCTCGACTTGCAAGAGCCCGCGATTGCTATCTCCATGAACCGGCTCTGCACTCGAAACACCCTCAGGCATGCCTCGCAGCTTTGTAACCAGCCACCAGCACCCACCACAAATGGTGAGCAGGGTCGTCTTGCCGCTGCCGCTGGGGCCTGTGGGAAGAGGCGGCACAACAGTTGTGCATGCACGTGTGCACTATTCGGCAGGAGAAACAGCCAGCGCTGGACGGCAAGTTGAAGAGCCACCCCGCAGGCAGGCAGGTACGGCGGCAGGAAAGGGCAGGCAGCAGGCCTCTGCAGCAGAGCCTCCTCTCACCCATGAGCGCCAGCACCTCCCCCGGCTGCACGCTGCCACTAATGTCGTACAGCACCTGTGGCAGGCAAAGAGCACGGTTCCAGGGGCTGACTGCAACCGGAACAAAGTCAACAACAGCTTGCAACAGCAGACGTCCGCAAGGTGAACGTGAATGAGCAGCAGGTGATGATGCGTCAGCAGGGCAGCGGTGCTGACGAGGCCGCTCTCTCCACCCACTCCCGCCCTCCCCGCCCACCTGCCGCTGCAATCCGGCCATCTTGCTGCTGCTGCCGCCCTTGAGCAGTGATGCCTGGCTGGCGATGCGGCGCCCCAGAGCGGCGGGGCTGGGCAGCAGGCGCTTCAGCGCCGCCGCCAGACCGCCGCCGCCCTGCTGCTTGCGTGCGGCGGCCATCAGAGGCACATGCGCCGAGATGTGGCGGATGTCAATGGTGACGCGCTTGCTCTCTGTTAGTGAGGGGGGCATACAGCAGCCATGGTGTCAGGTAAATGACTGCAAAAAGCGCTGGACGTTGCGAGCCTCGTGTGTGGTGGGAGGGGCAGCTGCCTGCGCAGCGGCGGCGGCGGCAGTGACCCCGAGCCCTTGTTGGCCCCCCTGCCGCACCTTCTAGGGGGCCCAGCGCTTCAAGCTCCGCCTCCAAGCCGGCCGCGCCGATCTGCAGGCTGACGGCGGGGGCCTCTTGCTCTGCCCGAGCTGCCTCCTCCGTGCTCCTCACGAGCCCCGGCATGTTTTGCTGGCCGCCAGCAGGCGGCGGGTCGCTGCTGCCAAAGCGTTCCAGCCCCATTTTGCAGAGGGGTGCCTGGCGGCGGTGGGAAGGGGCACCGCGCAGGCGCAGGCCAAATGCAGGGGGGACGGCTCCGCAAGTGTGCCAACCAGGCAGAAGGCTTGGTGATCGGGTGTGTGAGACGGACCTCCCTTGCAAGGCGAGTGAAGTACAGGCCAGGCCACCGCCCGCTGGGCGCCCGCCGGGTTCCCACTCCCCCGCCTGCTGCTCAGCCTGCATGGCTGCTGCCCTTCTCACCGCCTGGAGCTGCCCATTGTTCACAAGAGTTGCTCAGCCTCTATGCGTCTTTCAGAAGCCAGCTAGCTGTCGGGCGACGCAACGCATGCCTGCAGCCCCGCCGCCAGCGCATCGCGCCGCAGCCGCCGCCCGATGAACACCAGCTTGCTGCCACGCGGCTCGCCGGGCCGCCACTCCGGCCCCTCCACCACATCGTAAATCTCGTGCACGCCCTGCGGAGCAGGCCGTGGAGACATGCCGCTCTTGCAGCACACACATACTGGAGCTTGCTGGATAAGCCGCAGGCAACCCCGCTCTTGTGTCAACTCACCAGCTGTGCCGCATCTCCAACCCCAACCGGCTGAGCACTCGCACCTCCGCCCACCCACCTGCAGCACGTGCTTGTGGGTGCTGCCCGCCACGCACAGCAGGCCCTTGATGCGGAACAGGTCTGCTGCGTCTGCTGTGCCGTCCTCCCACAGCAGCGTGTCCAGCCAATGCCGCAAGCGAGCCAGGTCTAGCGGCTGCCCCGGTGGCAGGGTGATGGTCACGGTGCCGACCTTGTTCGGATCGTCCTTGCTGCCGTGGTGGTGGTGATGCTCAGGGTTGCTGCACTGAGGGCCGCACGCGTGCTCCGCCCCCTGCTGCTGCTGCTGCTGCTGCTCGGCGCCGCCGCCTGCTGCCGCTGCGCCGCCATCTGCACCTGCCGCACTGCCACTGTCCGCCGCTGCCGCCGCCACCCCTCGCAGCCCCGCAGAGTACATGCCGGTGTTGAGGATCAGGCGCAGGTCGATGGCGCAGCGCTGGCAGCGGTTGATGCGCGCCTCTGCATTCACTCCCCGGATCCCGCTCTCAATGTCCAGCAGCTGCTGCTCGTCCGCAAGGTCCGTCTGCAGCAGAGGGTGTGCAGCGGGCGCAGCGCCTCAGCACCTTGCTGGTCGCTGGCCGTCAGAGCAGCGCACTCGCTGCATCTCGGGATGCCCTGCAATCCACCGCACTGCCCATCCAGTGCAGCAGCGGCAGCACAGGCCACTCCTGGCGATCCAGCCGCGGACCTCACCTTGTTGAGCAGCACCACATCCGCAAAGGCCACCTGCTGCTGGGCCTCATTCACGCCGCCGTCGGGGCGGGGATCGGCCAGCTGGCGCCGGATGTGCCGCGCGTCCACCACCGTCACGATGCAGTCCAGGCAGATGCTGCAGTGGGTGATGTCGACATGGCCAGGAGCACGCGGGGTGGGCATGCATGCTGGGCGACGGGCTCGGGCGGATGGTGTGCAGGTGAGCTTGGCAAGCGGGTGAGCAGCCAGTGTGTGCAGAGTACGGGGCTTGGGTAGCACCAACCTGCCGAAAAGCGGCTGCACCTCCCCGTCAACAGCACAGCCTCCACCCCCGCCACAGTCCCCACCTCGACTCCAGCTGCTCGTCGGTCCACAGCGCGGCAGCCACCGGCCCCGGGTTGGCCAGCCCAGTTGTTTCAATCAATACGTAGTCAAAGCGGTCCCGCTGCTGCATGAGCGACTCCAGCGCTTTGACCTGCTTTGGGTGCGTGCACAGCAGATGGTGTGGAATGGCAGGCAGGCAGGCAGGCAGGCAGGCAGGCAGCGGAAGGCAGGCAGCAGGCAGGCAGGTGCTTGGCGAGGGATCGGCAGGAGCGCTCTCAACGGATTGTTTGCATCTGGATATGCATCGCTGCAATCGCCGCAACCCACGCCAGCCAGCCAACCTCCTGCCGCACCCACCATGTCGTTCTTGGCGGAGCAGCAGATGCAGCCATTCTCCAGCTCCGTCCACTGCGTCAGCGGCGAGGCATCCTGGCCCTGCAGGCAGCAGGCGGCGGGTGGACGGCAGTGAGGAAAATGTGGAGGGTTGCGAGAGGCGGTTTTGCAAATGAACAAACAGAACGCTCATACCACGCTGCCGACTGCATCACTTCTGCACACCAGTCGACCCACTCGTACACCGGTGATAAACCGCCCCATTCCACCTGACCCGGCCCCGGCCCCTACCCTACCCAGCCAGCCCACCTCCGGTTCTTTGACCAGCGCCCGCTCAATGTCTGCTGAGTCGGCAATCTCGTTCAGCAGCACCGCGCAGCGGTAGCCATGCTTGGCGGTAAGGATGTGGTTCACCTAGGCAGTGAGGATGGTGGGCAAGTGATAGAGCTTGATCAGGCAGGCCGCACACTGCTGCTCAGCCGCTCAATGATCGCTTCTGTGACAGGCGTCCACGTATCCACATTCGTGTTAGGTGTAGCCCTTGGTGTACACTTACCAGGGTGGTTTTGCCGGCGCCCAGGAAGCCTGTAATCAGTGTCACGGGAACGGCCTGCACTTGGGTGGGCGGCGCCGTGGCGGCGGCCGCCGCCGCCGCCGCTGCTCCCGCCGCCGCAGACAAGTCCTCAATGTGCTGCGCATCCTGCCCAGATGCTGGTGCTGGCGCAGCAGCTGGCGCAGCGGCGAGGGGCACGGCCAGCGGCACCTCTTCGTCGTCTGAGCTGCTCATCGCGCTGTTATGGAAGTATCAAAGAAACCGGTCCGATCCAGCGGCGCGGAATACGCAAATCAAGCATGCAGACCTAACTTTCCTGCCCCGCCGTCGCGCATGCTGGCGTGGCGATGCAGGGCGAATGGTGTTGCCGCACCTTGGGCTTGCAGCCGCCTTCAGCTGGCATGCACATGGCTCAGATCTCACAGCGGCAATGTGTTACACAACGCATCTCCTCGGTGTTAGTTCTGCCTGGCACGATGCATGCACATGTGCTCCGCAGCAGCGGCGGCGCGCCGTGCTGCAGGCACAGCATGCTTGCTCGATGGAACCCTGCAGCTATTCAATTCCTCCCAAAACTGCTGAGATGGCAGCGATCCCAGCCGCCGTGTTGCTGGTGCTGGCGGTGAGCCCGCCCTTTGCCGGAACGGCACCCGCGCGAGTTGCAGCGGCCTTTCCCGCCTTGCTGGAGAACGCCAAGGCGATCGGCCGCCCTCAATTCGTTCCGATGTGCAGGCGTTGGCAGCTGAGCCCGTCCTGGCGGTGCCCGCCGCCCGCGGACCCGACGCATGGGGCCTTGCAGCGGTGGGGGGTGCCCCTGCGCCATGCCAGGCGGTGACACCCCAGGAGGTGCAGCAGCTGCTGGACGGCGGCAAGTGGCGGTACCTGGACGTCAGGTGAGGCGGGATGTGGCTGCCGGTGGACTGCACCTGCTAAAAGTGTGAGGGCTGCGACGCACTGCTCCAGCCCGCTCGCCAATCAACCTGGTCTTGGGCATCGCCTGTGCGCCTGCACCTGTCTGCAGAACCTCAGAGGAGTTTGTGGCAGGCCATGCGCGGGGCGCCGCCGCCAATGTGCCCTTCAAGCTGCCAGCCGGCAACGGCACGTTTGTGCCAAACCCCGATTTCGTGGCACAGGCAAGCGGGGGATGTGCTGCTGCCATGCGGGGTGTTGCTTGTGTCTGCAACTGCTGCTGCTGTCTAGTTTGACAAGCGGTCATGCAAGCTTAGCCCGACATCAAGCTGACTGACCGGCTGACTCGTATGTCTGGAGTCCCTGCCCACTGCAGGTTGAGCAGGCGTTCCCCTGCCGGTGCACGCGCCTTGTCGTGGCGTGCAGGGCTGGCACCCGGTCCGCCCCGGCCTGTGCACAGCTGGCAGAGGCAGGCTACCGCCACCTCCTCAACATGCCCGCTGGCTTTGACGGCTGGGTGGCGGCGGGGCTCCCTGTGGAGACCGGGCCGCTGCAGCGCAGCAGCCGCGCAGCCAGCACAGGCGGCCTGCGGCTGGGCGGCGGAGGCGGCGACGAAGCGGGGATGCAAGAGGCAGCGTGAGGGCAGCAGTGGGGCTGATTGGAAGGTGTTCATGCCGCCCAGACACCTTTGTTGCATGCACGCATTGGGTGCCACTGTTGCAACTTCAAACAAGTTCAAACGAAGGGATCCACACGTGATGTTTTGGTAGGTGCATGCTGTGCCGAGCGGCAGCGGCGGCGCCCAAATGGATCAAGCTGTGCAGTGACAAGGGCGTTTGCTGTCCTGCTCCTTTCTCTGCGCCGTAAGCCTCGTTTCGAGGCGGTGTGGAGGCAGCGCTGCACCTCCCACCGCCCGTCAAAACCCCAAAGTCGCGACAGCCCGCCCCCCCGGAGCCCCCTTCGCTGTTGTTTAAACCCAGGCCTGACCATGGCGCGCCTGCGCCTCTGCCTGGCCGTGGAGTGCACGGGCAAGGCCGGCTCGCTGTGGCCCACCACGCTGCAGCACGTGGTGGAGCCGCTGCTGGCGCTGGCAGAGGCCTCGAGCGCCGGGGGTGCCGCACCAGGGCTGCAGCTGGCGCTGGTGCTCTTTGGCGCGCTGCCGCCGCACTCGGGAGCCGCCGTCGAGAGCGTGCTCGGCTGGTCCGCCTCCGTCCAGCATTTGCGCCGCCTGCTGGACAGCCTGGAGTTTGTGGGCGGCGGCGGGCGGCAGCCGGTGATGCTGGCGCATGCCCTGGCAGAGGCCGCCGCGCTGTTTGCAGCGGCGGATGCGGCAGATGCCGGCGGCGGCGGCCCGTGGCAGCAGCACTGCTTGGTCTGCCTGGCATCTGAGCCGGCGGTGCAGCCCGTCAGCTGGCCGTTTGCAGAAGATTGCTGCATGGTGGGTGATGGCGGCCGCACGGGTTGGGTTGTGTGCTGCAGGGGCAGGGCCGCCTGGCCTGGATGCCTGCCTGCTGGGTCTGCGGTTGGGTGCATGCTAACCGCCAGCACTTCACCTGCCTTGCCTCGTACGTTCTCAGCCCCCTTGCCTCGTTTGTCACACCTCTTTGCCCAGGCCCGGCTGCCGGGCATGGCAACCTCACTCGAGCTGGTGCGGGCTCTGCGGCGGCGTGGCGTGCAGCTGAGCCTGGCTGGCGGCGACATGCTCAGCAATGAGCTCACGCTGCTGCACCTGGCCAACTGTGTCAGCGATGTGCCATACAGGTGCGCCGGGGCGTGCTATGGCGGCCGCGGTAATGATGCCCAGCGGTGCTGTCATGTCAGAGCCCGCGCGGTGGGTATTCAGCAAGCACACCTCGGTGGCAGCTGCCCTTTGGGACACCCATCGCCCACCATCTGCATCCACCCAGTGCCACCCCCTCCACTAGCCGGCTGGCATCCTGCACATCTGGGCTGGCTTGACTAGCATCCCTTCCACACACCTTGTCTGTGCAGTCTGACCGAGCTGCGACGGGAGCAACGGGCCAGCCGGCCCGACGGCGTGCTGCAGCGCACTCGGCGCTGCACGCGGGTGCTGCCCGGCCGCTGCACGGCCTTCCTCCCCTTCTGGCCGGAGGCAGCCGAGGTGGGTGGTTGGGGATCTGGGTTTGTTAGAGCTGCATGCCACGCTGCCTTTGCTGCCACCGAGCTTGAAGTGCCGACTCTGCTACCCTCGGCCAGCACCCATCTACTGCCCCTTCCCATGCAGGCGGTGCAGAAGCTTGGGTTCCGGCCGTTGGCTGCTGATGCCAGCCCGGGCAGCTTGGAGCCTGTGGCACCAGACACAGAGGATGCAGTAGCCAAGCCGGTGCGCGGCGACGCTGCGGCGGTGGCGGCAGCAGCGGTGAGCGCGGCGGCGGCGGCGGCGGCACGACAAGACGTCAGCCCAGCGGCGCCGCCGCAGTGGACGCCGCCTGTGGCCAGCTACCCCACCCCGCCTGTGGCGGCAGGTGCCACTCCCCCAGTGGTGGATGCCTCGCCGGGCAGCTTCTGGGAGGTGCTCAACGCAGAGATCCTCTCGCCAGAGCTGGACGCAGCTGCAGCAGCCACGCCAGGCATGCCGCCCGGCGGCATGGGCATGCAGCAGCAGCCGGCGCAGCAGCTGGCCGCACTGCCCGCGCAGCAGCAGGGCCGGCCGGAGCCAACAGTGCAGGGCCTGCCGCTGCCGCCCGGCATGCAGGCGCAGCAGGCGCAGCAGCAGCTGGGAACCTCGGGCTTGCAGCACCAGACGTCGGGGCCAGGGTCGGTGGTGGTGCACACCGCCCGGGTCATTGCAGACCAGAAGGTGATGGGCACAGGCCCGCTGGTGCTTGGCGTCGGCACGGTGAGCAGGGCGTGGCTGGCGCATGTGGCCTGTTGTTTGAAGCATGCGGTGGCCAAGGCTTGTGTTGCGGAGCCCCTGAATCAATGCTTGCAAGTGGCATGCAACTCAAATCATCCCTTGCCGTTTGCTTAACCCCACCTGTCTCTGGTCTGCCCCAGGTGCACGCGATGCTCAAGGATGCGGCTGCTGCGCAGGCCGTGGGCTGGCCTCCCGAGCTGCACATTGCCAAGACACTGGCGCGCTCCGCTGCCGAGTCGTTTTTGGAGAGCAAGCGGTCTGCCTGCCTGCTGACGCGCCTCAAAATCCAGTTTGCGAGTGCCGAGGCGCAGGTGTGTGCCGAGGGTGCACTGCCTGGCTGTAGCCAACTGAACGGAGAGCTGGAGACGCCAGGCTGCAGCTCAAGCGCCTGTGGAACACCGTGCTGCTGCGACAGGCTGTGTTGCCCCCCTGCACAGCCAACAGCCTGTGCACCCCTTCCTCACCAGCTCTGCACCACAACCCCCACTGTGCCTGGCATGCTGCAGAGCATCCCGCGGCGCCTGCTGGGTACGAATGCGGCAGGAGCAGTGAGCATGCCTGGCAACTACATTGGCGTGCTGCTGCCCAAGCAGCACCCAACGACCCAGCAGGTGCGCGCCGCCTGGCACCTGGTTGGCATGGGGCGATGGAGAGTGCTGCTGCGACCTAGCAGAGGGCCATGCCTGGCGTGCTGCATTGCTAGACAAGCTGTGATGTGTTGTGCTCCCTTGCCTCCTCCTGGCGCAGATCTTTTTGCAGCTTGTGGTAGTGCCGCAGGGTTGACAGCAGGCTGGCCTCGGCGCTGCGTGATCGCTGGCCTGTGCAGGGTGGACAGCCCACCCTGGCTGCTGCCTCTGTTCCTGCTTGATTTAAATCGATTATTTATGCACAAACCAGTTGGGCAGAGCTGCAGCTACGTGTGCATATGTATGAATGAATGTAGATGGTACATGTAAGATTGTTAGGCACAGGTTGGCACACGTTACGAAAGCAGCAGGTCGCCAGCAGGCAGCAGTGGCAACAGGTGTATGGTGGTACAGAGGGCGGCGCAAGGTGCTGTGCTCTGTGCAGGCTTGCTGTGCAGCAGCGGGCCACAACATCAGCAGGAGTGTGCCAGCCACGTGCAGCTGACATGAAAGTCTGCTGCACGCCTCTACAGCTCGGCTTCCTGCCGCCGGCGTGCGATCTCAACCCCCAATGAGTGCACCACCCCAGGCACTGCCACCTGAGGCTTGGCCACGCGCACCGTGACAGCTGCCACGCCAGGGTGCTCTCCCAGCACCCGACCAGCAATGCGCTCTGCCACTGCCTCGATGAGCTGCTGCGGCGGGCCCTCCACTATCTCTCGAATGCTCCTGCAGTGGGCGCAGCGGGTTGGCAGGGCAGGGGTGAGGTTGGGGAAAGTTCAGGGGGCGGTTGGCTGGGCTCTCTCCTGGTCACTGATGCACAGGTCACCCAAGCAGACATCCTGGTCATCACAGGGCACACTCAGCGCCAGCAGTCCAGTGCACAGCAAGCTGCTGCCCTCTCACACAACCCGTGCAGCCCGGCTGCCGCCAGGGGGTGCAGTTCGCTCACTCGTAGACTTGGGCATAGTTGACAGTGCGGCGCAGGTCGTCGCTCTTGCCAGCGTGGCTCAGATCGGTCAGCAGCGTGGCATCCACCACAAACTTCTGCCCCAGCCGGTTCTCCTGCAAAGTTTGACCAGAGCGGCGGCAGCTGGTGCTTGATGTCAGCTTGTGGGGTGGAGGCGCAGCCGAGCGGTGGGGTTGCACCGTGGTACACAGGTGTTGTAGCCTACGGCCCCAGCACCCACCTCAGGCAGCACGCCATGGTAGCCGTGGAACACCAGCCCCCGCAGCAGGATCTTGTCGTGGGGCAGGCCAGACGGATCGCTGCTGAACAGCCGCCGGCCTGCCGCGGCAGCAGTGCCGGCGGCGACGGCCGGCACCCAGCCCGCCTGCGCCAAGGGAGCGGAGCGGCTGCTCAGATGACATCGGCCAGCGATGCCACACACAGACGACGCAGCCTCACCTGCGTCGGCAGCAGGGAGCGCGCGACCGCGAGGAGCATAGCGGCCAGGGGGCCTCGGCTGCCCACTGCACGGGCTGAAACGATTTATATGGAGGTGTAGAGATGTGCAAGTTGGTTGCACGGAGGCTGCCACCCGCATGTGGACTGGGCCGGTGCCACGCTGTCGCCGGCCCGCCGAGTCGAGCTGCACCCTGCCCCGCAGGATAACCTGCTGGGCCGGTTGGCTCTGGGAAACTGCGTCAACTGATGAGATAGTCATACTTACATAACATGTGTGACAATCAACGTCAAGGAATAGGGAAGGGTGCGGCTGTGGTCCAGGAGGGCTGTCTGGCGCTGTGAGAATGGAGGGGCCAAGTCAAAGCATGGATGTCTTGGTGTTAGTTGGACTTTTGCTCAACCAGTCGCATATGCAGGAGTTGGGACAGTTAGTATGCTGCAAGCTGGGAAGGTAAGACGCACCGCATGCGCGCACCGTCCCGACGGCGTGCACGCATTTGACACTATCTCGCAAGGCGGGCACATGCATCACACGCTTCACGACGACACGCGGAGCTGAATGCAGCGCTTCTGCAGAATGGCACGTGTGTGCGCAGCCACAGGCGCCGGCAGCGCACAGGCAAAAATGGGCTGCAGCACTCATGCAGCGGCGGTGCCGGTTTATTGTGCAGCGCTGCCGCCGCCAAAGGGCCGCCCCAGCTCCCGGTTGATGCTGCGCCGCATCTCCTGGTAGGTGCTGCAGCCGCTCATTGGCGCCATGACCTCCTGCCACTTGGCCAGTATTGCTGCTCGAGCTGCCTCGCCCAGCTGCTTGCTGTTAGATCCCACCCGCCCCTCCCGCACCTGCGAGAGGGGCAGAGAGTGGGAGGGAGCCCATTTGGCAAGGGGAGCCGTGTTGCCGGCAGCAGGGCAGATCAGCAGCCGCAGATGAGTGGTCATGCAGTTCATGCAAAGTATGCCGGCAAATCCCAACGTTGTCTGCTAGCAGTCAGCTACCTGGGCCAGTGCCCTGAACCCATGATACCTTGCTGCCCGACTGGGCGCGCCGCATGCCCGCATCCGCCGGCTGCCCCATGTTGATGTTCATGGCCGCCTTCAGCCTGCGGCGGGGCAGGCATGCCAGCGCACAGTCAGGCATGAGCACTGAGAACTGTCACCCCTGGGCCTGTGCTGCGCTGGTACCGGCACAGATGCAGGGGCCTGGTGGCGGCGTCCCTGGTGCAGTATTTGAGCACAGGCTCCGAGCTGGGGCCCTGCCGCCTCTGCACACCCGCCACTCTCGCATGTCCTCACATGTGCTCATCATACTTTTCAGGGAAGAGCCTCATGAATTCTATGCTGCCCTGCTGCACAGCGAGCGCTTGCAACTCTGAAGGGCAGTGTGGGCAGAGAGCAGGGGCTCGCTCGAGAGAGCAAGGCAGGCACCCGGCCTGCTGCTGAGCAGGCAGATTTCCACGCACAGCAGGCTGCTTTCACAAATTGATCACAGGCAGGCGCTGCACCGCAGCTTGAAGCGCAGGCATCTCCAGCTTGCCTGGGTCGTCGGCCCCAGTGCCCAGGAACTCGGCTATGAGGCGCACAGCTGCTGGCAGGTCCTCATGCAGGTCCTCGTAGTGCAGCCACAGCACCGAGGGGTCTGCCCTGCACACGGAGCGAATGCACTGCTTTGGCAGGGCCAACTGCTAGTATGCTAAGGCGACGTAAATACGCAAGAATGTCCGGCAGCAAGGGCGAATGCAGGGGCGATGCAGCAATGCATCTCCCACCAGCCTCTCCACATTGGGCCAGCAACTGCGCAATGCTGTGCACAGGTGCGCACCGGTGCGGATACCAGCTGGCCATATTGTGCAGCATGCCCGCATTCTGCATCAGGCCGGGGCAGGGGGGCAGGAGGGCCTATGACACGGCAGGTCGGCAATGGCAGCGGTGGGCGCGTCGGCAGAACTGACCACAAACTGACCAGCGGACGCTGCTACGCCCCGCCCCACCACCATGTGGCAGCACTGGGCGCACCTCCATGCAGCTCGCCGGCTCGCCCCGCTTCAGAAAAAAATGCAGCACAAAGTCGTCCAGGCTGATCTCCCCCGCATCAAACGTCCAGTCGCACAGGAAGTGGAAGAAGGAGGGGGCCGCCTCGAGCGGGTCTGGGGGAGGGCGGACAGAGGGCACAGAGGCAAGCTGCTGTGATTGCAGCTCTCCAGTGTTCCGTATGCGGGCACTGTTGGCGGCCCAGCAGGTGTAAAAAAGCAGCTTGCAGGTTAGCAACTGCTACCAACCTTGCGGGGTAGTACCCTCCGCCGCCGCTGTGCAGTGCACCAGATCTTGGCACCGCGCAGCTGCTCACCTCGCACCACAAAGATGTACTTGACGCCCTCGGCCTTGGGACAGTCGGGGTACCTGCCGCAAGGACAAGCACAGACCCATTGGTAGACAGTTGGAGCGGACAGCAACACGGTAACGGGTGAGCAGGTGAGCCAGGTGAGCCAGGTGAGCAGGTGAGGCAGGATGCGTGTTGGTGGCAGGGCAGAAAACCGTGGCCAAACCACAGCACCGCACAGCTGCACATTGCTCAGCACCTCACCAGATGTGCGTCTTGAACACACGTGGGCTCCAGGGCTGCAGGCAGCCAGACAGCAACACGCGCTGAGGCGCGGCAATCATACCCGCCGCAACAAGCTGCTGCCGGCCCTAGAAAGCAGCGCTGCTGGTGCTGGCAAGTGTGCTATTATTGCACACAGCGCGCTTGCCTGCGGCGCCTGCAAGTCCTTGTAGCCTCCGTCCCAAGCCATCTCAACGCACGGAATCACCAGGTTGATCTCCTGGCGATATTGTAGATGAGGGCGCATGGTGTTTTATGAAGGCAAAAGGCTTCCCACAGAGTTGACGCAGTCTCACGCAACTGCGAGGTGCGAAGCAGCGACAGGCTCAACAGCAGCAGCAGAAGCATAGGTGCGCAGCGCAGCACAGCGCAGCACAGCGCAGCACAGCGGCATACCTCAAATCTCATGTCCCCTCGTGATCGAAGCGTCTGCACCAGCTGGCACACCCACGTGGTGCCGCATTTGGGTGGGGAGGCAATGAAGACATCGCCGCTGCGGGGCTGCATCTCGTAGCCTTTGAGCCGACCTGCAGGTGGCAAAGGAGTGAGCTACTGTGTTGCTCAATGATGGATGCACACAGGCTGAAATGACAAGTGTTGCCGAGCAGGCTGCCGCACAGCAAGCAGCAGTTGACAAGGAGGGCGACACCACACGCTGAAAAGGCATGCGGCAGCGGCTCAACAGCAGCACCCGAAAGGCAGTCTGCCCCGCCGCACCTTCCTCCGACTCCTGCAGGCTCAGAGCCTGCACCATGCGCTGTATGGCGGGCGGGGCGTCGTCCCAAACGCCCATGGCTGCTACGAATTGCGACACGGCCAGGAGTGTCGGCGGCGGCAGCAGCGGCGCTGGTGGCAGCAGTTGTCCTGTGTCAAGTGCAAGCAACAACACAGCTTCCCCGATCAATCACCAGCACTATGAGCTGCTCCGGTCAAGCAGCCAGGCTGCGCGCGAGCACTTCCGAAAGCCCACCGCAGAACCGAAGCGTTCTTCACGCACTTGGACTGTAATTGCGCTTGATGGGTACGTGGATGTGCCGATGGCGGGGTGCGCAGGGTGAACAGAGCCCAGGCTCGGTGGGGAGCTAAATGCGGTGAGGCCTGCCTGCCTCTACAACCTCTCTTGCATGTTCAGTGCTGAGTTGAGCAGTCAAGTATATCAACATGGAGGAGCACGGCCCGCCAGACCTCGCAGATCCCGTGCACGGCGTTCCCCGCCTTGCAGAGGTGCGCCTGCGTTCGTGCCCAGGGCCAGCTTAGCGTCCCAACATGAATGCAAGCTGAAAGAACTCCACGCTCACCTCGCCGAACTTGCGGTGCCCTTGCCGCCGCTGCCGCCGCCGCTGCCGCCCTGCGGTGCTCGTTGGTGCCCAGACAACGCACCAGTCCTGCTCCCCTCCCCCCTGTGCCGCAGCTGTGGGATGTCGAGCTGGATGAGGCGCCGGTGGCGCTGGCGCTGAGCCCCAAGCAGCAGCTGCTGGCAGTTGCGACCGTCGACAACAGCATTCAGCGTGCGTGCAGCGGCCATTCGGCTGCGCTGTGCCTGACTCGGGTGGTGGCCTGGCAAGCTTGGCTTGCACGCTGCACATATACCATCGCTTACCGCCTGCACCATGCCTCTGCTACGCAGTACTGGATGTGGTCAGCGGCAAGGTGGCGCACACGCTGGCGGGCCACTCTGGCGGCACCAACGGCCTCGCCTTTCTGAGCGGCAACAGCCTGGTCAGCGTGGGAGAGGACGGCACGGCACGGCTGTGGAATGTGGCGCGGGCAGCCTGCGTGCACGAGCTGCCAGTAGATGCAGAGGGGGCCGACAGGTGGGCTGTGCTGTGCTGTGCTGTGCACTGCCCTGCACTGTGCTCTGCGGCTGGGCAGTGCAGGATAAACAGGAAGGGTTTAGCCGCAATGCAGCAGGCATCCATGCACCCATGCATGCATGGCGGGCTGTTCTTTGCGGTATACAGCAGCCAGCTTGGCTCACCACGCCCGCCTGATGGCATGCACATCTACGCAGGGCGGGGCGACGTGGCCATTGCGTCAACCACTTGACTGTGGCCCCTGGAGCCAAGTCGTTTGCCTGCGCCGCCGGCCGCCTGGTCACCATCTTCACGCTGGGTGGCACAGCGCAGCAGGCACCCTCCAAGCGCGTGCTGGGCCCGCTGGAGAGCACGGTGGGTAATCCAGGAAACTCACACACAAAAATCGTTGTGGTGCGGCACACGGTCCTGGATTCACGCGCTTGGCAACATGCTGTTTCTGCCACTGCTGCTGCGGAGACCACGGCCGCTCCTGCCACAGCTGCTGTCGATGCTGTTGCCGCCAGAGACACTGTGGCAGGCAGTCTGAACGCAGCTGCCACTGTACCCGCCCTGTGCAGGTTGAGAGCCTGCGGTTTGACCGGCGTGGCAACCTGCTGGCCACATACAACAACGGCGTCAGGTGGGTGCAGCAGAGCGACAGACTGCTGCCGCCATGCACTTCCATAGCGCACAGCTGCCCGCAGGCCCGAGAGCGCCCTATGCTACTGCGGACCACTGCTGAACAGTCGCCCCAGGTGTTGCCGGCGCCTGCCCCGCATTCATCTGTTTGCTCCCTTGCTCTGCGCCGCAGCTACTGGGACTTCACACGGACAGAGGACGAGAAGCAGGAGCTGCCGCTGCCGGCACCCGGTGCCATGCTGTGCGGCGACGTCACACCCAGTGCGTATCTGACAGCGCATTGCTGCACATGGCACATTGCCTGTCATGCGTACACCTACTCGAGCCCTCTTTGGCAGCAGGCCGTGCCAGCCCTTGCTGCAACTTAAGGTGCTGCTCTCCTCTCCCTGTCATCACCTGCCGCACAGGCGGCGATTACATTGTGGCTGGCTGCCACGATGCCACGGTGCACATCTACCACTTCAAGCAGAAGGGCAAGGGCGGCGTGGAGATGGAGGTGAGTGTGGGAGCGGAAGGCTACATGGCTCGCGGGCTACTGATGCACGCCAAGAAAGCCGGTGCGGCTGTGTGTGCATGGAGGCCTGCTTCCTTGCTTGCACAGCTTCAGCGCTGTGCGGTGCAGTGCGAGCACACATAGCTGTGCACGATGTGGCGCCTGGAACTGAACTGGACAGCAGATGACCTTGCTGCCCACTGCACCGGTCCTGCTGCCTCGCAGGAGATGAGCTGCGGCGGCTACGAAAGCAAGGTGATGTGCGTGGACTTCAACCCGCGTGGCGACCGCATGGCGTCGTCAGGCAAGGCGGTCAAGGGGAGAGGAGGGGCTGGGCAGCTGCCTGGCAACCTGGGTAGGTCAACAGGCCAGCCGGGTACCCAGGGCTATTCATCCTGCCACCGCCCTGCTCCTCACCACCCCATCATCCTGCCACCCCACCCGTCCCCCCCCTGCCCACTCACTGCAGGCGGCGACAAGTGCACGGTGTGGAACTTCAGCGGGGCGCCCACAGGCACGATGCCCGTGCTGACGGTGGGCCACCTGGGCAGCGTGACATGCCAGGCGTGGCAGCCCGACCTGGATGGATACCTGGTCACCGGCGGTGAGCTCCGAGGGCTGTCCATGCTCTGCCAGGCATGCGCCATTGCTGTACCCGCTCAACCCCTGCTGTGCCTGATCAGAATACCATACCTGGCCACCAGTCTGCTCACCTCCGCTGCCAGAGACAACCAACTCATCTGCACCCAGTGCGCGCCTCCCGCTCTGTTGCCCCCAATGCAGCCAGGGATGGGCGGCTGCAGATTCACGACGTGGACGACGCGGTGCCCATGCGCCCCGGCATGCCTTCCATCTGCCAGCCGGGCGCCATTGGCGTGACTGAGGGTGAGCGGGCTGCTGGCCAGGCAGGTGCAGGAGTGGCCGAGAGCGAGAGCTGCCAGGGTTTGCCTGCCAACCTGCTGCCCCGGCGCCCCTGCCTTTCTGCACAGCAGCGGCACCTGGCAAGGATTCAAGACCTGCTTTCTTGCCCACTGGCCGCATGCTGTTGTACGCAGCAGTCCAGCCCCTCGCTCTGCTGACCTTCACCCGCCAACTAGCCCCCTCCCTGCCGGCCCCACTTCCCTGCAGATGACGAGGTGACTGCACTAGTGTTTGGTCGTGACGGCCTGCTGTACAGCGGCCACATCAGCGGTGCGGTGCGCAAGTGGGAGCTGCCGCTGGCATCTAGCGAGGATGAGGATGAAGAGCAGGCGCCGTCTGGGGTGCCGCTCCCTGCGCAGCAGCAAGAGCAGCAGCAAGCGGCAGCACGATAGCATGCGTGCGTCTCAAATGCATGACCATTTTGTCCAGCTGCACTGCACACGCCTTTCTCTGTTGTGCCGAGCAGTCGAGAACTTTTGACAAAATTGCGGTGCGGCAAGGTGGCTTTGCACCAAGCACGGGTACAATGAGAGCTGCAGGCATGCAGTGGTGCCCAAGAGTCAAGTGCCGCCTCCTCTCACTTCTTCTTCTGACGTGGCGGCTGCGCATACGTCTGCGCCGGCTTGGCTGGCCGCCGCGTGGCAAACTGCGGCTTGCTGGCCGCCGCGCTGGCATCAGCAGCCGCCTTGGGAGCCTCCGCCGCCGCAGGTGCCGCCGCCACCGCCGCCTGCCGGGGTGGCTGCGAGAACGTCTGCACCGGCTTGCCGGCGCCCACATCTGGCTTGCTGCCCTTGAGCTTGGACAGGTCTGGCAGGCCCAGCAGCTTCTTGACGGCGGGGATCTTGAGCAGTGTGGTCTGGCCCAGGCTGAACACGTTGGAGGCTGCGGGGTGGGAGGGCGGAGATGGCAGGGAACGAATGCGGTGGAGGAGTGAAGGGGCGTGCGCACGGTTGCTCGGGGGAGTGCGCGCACTGGCCCCACAGCCTCACCAAGCTCCTCCCAGCGCAGCCCGCTTCAGCCCAGCCCAGCCCCGTCCAGCGCAGCCACGTGCCCCCAGCTCACCCGTCCAGTACATGAAGACAGAGGCGGGGAGGGAGGTGGACACCAGCGGCACCGCCAGCGCCACCACACGCATCGCGTTCTTCATCTTCTTGCGGGTCGCCTCGGGCTGCGGGTTTGATTGGGAAAAAGGGGAGAAGAGGGTTGTTGCAGCAGCACTTACTGTGCAACGCTGAGGGCAGACGCAGACCTCAGTTGCACAGCATACACATGGTGCTCACGACGCGCGCATGCGTCAGTGGTCGTCGTGGGGCGCAATACGCATGCAGCTCCTGGTGCAAGCACAGCTGCTGGCCGCACCTGGCCTTCCATGCCGTCTGCCGCACCGAGCTCCACAGTGGCTAGGAAAGAGAGGCCTGCCAGCGCGGGCAGCATGTAGGTGGGGTCCGCCACCTGAAGGGAAACCGAACGGTGGAGCGCGATCAAATGGACATCAAGTGGCACGATGGCAAGCAGGAGGTGAAGAAAACCAGGCGGACAAGGAAGGGCGGGCGGGCCTGCATCCTTGCAGGCCTGCCTGCAGCCGAAGCAAGCAATAGCTGGATGGGCGGCCCAGCATGGCGCCTGCTGTGCCTGCTGTGGTCTCACCGTCAGGTCTGTGAACCACAGCGCGCCGCCCTCAGCCAGCGATGGCAGCTGCAGAGGGAGAGTGGGTGGCCATGCATCAACAGGTCGCACGGGAAGCAAAGCTGGCCTTGCATGCCCTCAACATCCACTGTTTAGACAGGCGCATGATGCATTTGCCGACATACACGTTGCTCACTCCAGCCCAGGGGATCAGCTGCTCAGCTCCAGCGGCCCGGTTGCATCCCTGCTGCTGCGCCCACCTTGTGTGCAGCAAACCCGCGCAGAGCGGAGAAGAAGCCAATGAAGACTGGCGCCTGAGGGGGCAGGGGGTTGAGGGCAAGGCAGACACACTAAGCGTTGAGGTCCCTCAGGGCTGCAAGCACACCAGGGGATGTTCGCAGGCAGGGCATGCAAGTGCCCTGTTGGCGCCAAGTGCAGCAGCAGCACAACTTGTTCAGTGAGCCGCCGCCCAATGCTTTGGCTATTCGGAGCGGTGGCCCCCCTCGTGGCAGGAGCCCCCCAAAGCGGCCCACGCACCGGGCCCGCACCTGCACAAATATGCCCAGCAGCGACTTGAAGGGGTTGCAGTTGTACTTCTTCCACACCTGCAGCACGCGCTGCTGGTGCTGCATCTGCAGGGCACACGGCGCAGCGGGGGAGGCAGGGGGGCGGGGACATGGTGAAGGGCGGCAGTTGATCGGGGAGGAACGGGAAATCGGCGGCCCTATCAAGGCCGCAGTAGTGGAGACGGCCGGCACCACAGTTATGTGGGACGCTGCAGGGCACCAACCCGCAGTGCCAGCGCGCAGCACGCCAGATCAGCAGCGCTGCCTCACCGCTGCATCTGTGTTGCCGCGGGCCTGCTCCTCCTTCATTAGCTCCATGAGGGCCTCCATCTCTGGGCGTGCCTGTGGCAGGGGTTTGGCAAGAGTGCTTGACTTTATTGTGCGGCGACGCCGGCACTGCAAGGCCGCTCTGCTTCATGCTCCACCCAAGCCTCTGTTGAACTTTGAGGCGCAGCTCCACTGCACAGGCCGGACACCAACATGTCTGAGGGACTGCTACATCCGCAGCCACCGCCGCCGCCGCTGGCCGCACGCTGCGGCGGGCCAGCAGTGTGCGGAGCAGCGTTCCAGCTGCGCCATGGGTCCCCAAGCAGGCCCTGCCCTGCCCTGCCGTACCCCTCACCTGGCTCATGCGGTACGTGTTCTTGATCTGGGCAATCATGACGGGCAGCGTGGCGATGCGCATACCCAGCGTGGTCAGCATGATGGACTGCCACCAGGCCAGCCCCGTGGCATCGTGGACCGCCACCAGCAGGTTCTGCACCAGGCGGGTGCCCAGCCACGAGTCCTCGGCGGCCGCCGCAAGCACGTCGCTCTCTGCCCCCGCAGCCGCCGCCACAATGGCCGCCGGTGAGAACAGGTCGCTGACGCCGGGTGCACCGCCCGCGGCAGATGCCACATCAGCCGTGCTGCTGGCGGCATCGCCCGCGGAGGCTGCAAAGCTGCTGCCGCCGTCTGCTGCACCAGCCTGCTGCCCATCGCTGCTGCTGCTGCCGCCGCCGGACCAGAGGCTCATGTGGCGCACGTTGGTGTGCTGCATGCGCGGCCCGCTGCCGCCCTGGCCGCCGCCCCACTGCTGCCAGCGGTCCAGCAGCTGCAGGGCTGCCGCCGCTGTCTGCGGGCCCTTGCCAGCGGCCGCGCCGCTCTCTGCCGCCGCCGCCGCCGCGGCGCCGCTAGCGGCCAGGCTGCCCAGGCGCAGGCGCCCTAGCTGGCGCAGCATCGTGCCCGAGATTCTCGCCCTGTGCGCCTGCTGGAGCCGGGGGACGCCCGGGAGCGCCTCGAACCCTTCCTGGCAGTCGGCCGCCGAGTTGGGGCACTGGCACCCCCTCCTGCGCCCGGCGCTGCGATCCCAATGTGCCTGGCACGCGGCAGCGGGGCGGGGCTTTGGGTTAGGGCGCAAGATGAGGGCCGGCCATTGGGAGCGGGCGCCCATGCTTTGGGCCCGCAGCAGGCTCGGGGTCGGGGCAGCAGGGGCCTTCTGGGCGCCCCGGGCCCGCGCAGCCCTCTTCCCAGAGCGCCGCGTGGCCACCCCAGGTGCGATGGGCGGCCGTGGTGCATGGTGTGCGCAGCGGCCAGCAGGGCGGCGGGGCGGCGGCCCGGCGGGCCGGGCAGCCAGTGCAGCGGCATGTGCGGCGCGGGAGCTATGCGCCGGGGCCCGCCGGCGGCCAGGCGAGCGGCGGAGGGACATGCGGACGAAGTGGCGGCGGCCCGGGGCGCGGCCCTACGCCCATGGCAGCCGCATGGCGCTCAGGAACGGCTGGGAGCGCGTGCAGCGCCCCGCAGGCCCGCCGGCTGCAGCTGCAGCGGGCGGCGGCAGGGCGGCGGCGGTCAGGCCCCCCGGGCAATTCAGCTGCTGGCATGCAGCAGCAATGGAGGGGAGGCAGCTGCAGCAAACATGGGAGCAGCCGGGACACGCTGCTCAGTCAGTTGTTGCTGCCTGGCCGTTGGCCACATGGCGCATCGCACGGCCGTGCGCTCGCCCCGCCTGCCCTTTTGCCTCACCCCTGCTGCCGCTGGCGCCCGCCTCCGCTGCCTGCAGGTTGACACAGCAGCGCGGCAGCCATGGCGTCCAAGCGTAAGGGTGGCGTGGGCGGCAACAAGTTCCGCATGACCCTCGGTCTGCCCGTGGCCGCGGTGATGAACTGCGCCGACAACAGCGGCGCCAAGAACCTGTACATCATCTCGGTGCGCTGGGGGCGCTGGGTGCTGGCCTGCGTATCACTCCACGCTGCTTTGACCGTGTTCAGTGCAGCGCAGCGGCATGCCAGGCAGAATTGGCGCCCATGCCTGCGTCTGCATGTGCCGCATGGCGCATCATTTCCACATTTGCCGTGGCCGATGCTGCAGCCCGGCAAGATTGACGGGGTTCATGCCTCCCTGCATGCAACCCGTGGCCTGGACTCCTCTGCCGCCTGGATGGCCACTGATGCCACCGTTGTTGCTGCTGCTCCGCTGCTGCAGGTGCACGGCTGGGGTGCGCGCCTGAACCGCCTGCCCGCCGCCGCTCCCGGCGACATGGTCATGGCGACCGTGAAGAAGGGCAAGCCTGACCTGCGCAAGAAGGGTGAGGGGAGGGGGTCACTGAGTGCACACAGGGTGCTTCTGATTGGGTGAGGCCGTCATGCATGGCTGGGCTTGGCCGGCTGGACGCATCGACTGGCTTGTATGGTAGCCAGCTGCCTGGCCTGGCTTGCCCGCGGTGAGGCTGGGGCGCACCATGGGGGCAACCTGGCGCCTGCAGCTCGTCACAGCAAACTAGACGTGCCAGCTGCAGCCTCGGCGCGCTATAGAGCACGTGGCGGCATTTGTCATTGGGGCTCAGCCCGGCGATGGCACCAGCATTCGCAAATGACATGCGGCGCCTTGGGCATCCCCACAGCAGCAGCGGCTGGAAATGCAGCCCGGCGCCATGCACTATTGGAGCGTATAACCGTGGGGGGCAATGCTGCTGCTGGCTTCCGCGGCAAAGCAGCAGTCAGGGGAAGGCAGCGGGCACATCAGCAGTGGCCAGCTTTCCCAGCCTGGGTTCGTCCCATCCACACATCGTCTGCCGCCTGCCTCCCCACGCCCCTGCTGCCATGCCCGCCCGCTGACGGTGCTCCCCTGCCCTCCCTCTGCCCGCAGTCATGCCCGCGATTGTGGTGCGGCAGCGCAAGGCGTTCCGGCGGAAGGACGGCACCTACATCTACTTTGAGGACAACGCGGGTGTGATCGTCAACACCAAGGGCGAGATGAAGGGTGAGCGCTGCGCGGCAGGGGCAGGGGGGCTGTGCTGGGTTCTGGAAGGGGTAGGGAGCAGTGGGTGCCAGATGGCAGCAGCAGCACTACCGGCTCTGCGACCAATCAGTCGTGTTCCTGCCAATGTCCCTGCCGGATGGTTCCTGGCGTGCTTCTTGCTCCCTGCCAGGCCGCTCACACTCGTGTGTCCTGCTCCCTCCCTCCCCCTTGCAGGCTCCGCCATCACCGGCCCCGTGGCCAAGGAGTGCGCCGACCTCTGGCCCCGTGTGGCGGCAGCAGCCAACACCATTGTGTAGAGCGGCGGCCGCCTGGCTGGGTCGCGAGGCGGCGGCGGCTTGAGTGCAGTACCCTACCGACCGCCTCGTGCCCGGCGCAGCATGCTGTAATGCACACCTAGCGAGACAGTGCTAGCAGGAGGAGCAGCGGAGAGACAATGAGAGTACTGCAGCACTGCTGGCAGCTGGCAAGCTGCCCCTGGATCTGGGTTCTCTGTTCAGGGTTGTGGTTGGGCAACATCTATACTCGCTTGCCTTGGCGACGAGCGACGCTTTCTCAGAGGCTCTCTTCCTCTGGGCTCCCTGCCTGGTGACCAGCGCAAGCAGAGTTACAGCAAGCGACTTACAATGGCCTGGCCATGCGCAGCAGAGGTGGGCCCAGGCTCAGCCCGGGCTGCATGGTTGGCTGCACCATGGCCTTTGCCAGAAAAAAATGCAGGTGCAATGGCGCATGCATGGGTGCTGTCTTGTGTACAGGGGGTGAGGGGGTGTATGAAGCACAGGGGCTGTTCGCAGGTAAGGGCAGACAACCGAAGCGGGGGGAGGCGAGCTCGTTGGGGAGGAGTGCTTATGTTGGGGCGGGGCCTGTCAGACCAGGGATGCCGGGCTGAGGGACGGCGCGGCGCGGGGGGGAGGCCACAGCGCGTCGGGGCATCTGCGCCAGCAAGGGGCAGGTGGGCTGCCTAGGTGGCCACAATGCGTGGCCGCTTCTTCTGCTGCTGCCCGCCCTCCGCCTCGCCCTCCGCTGGCGGCTCCGCAGCCTCTGCAGCCTGCCGCTGCTCGCCCTCGGGCTGCTGCTCCGCTGCCTGCTCCGCCTGGGCGTGGAAGGCACCGGGGCCGGAGCTTGCCTGCTCAGACCCCAGCTGCTTGGCTGCCAGGGCTAGGTCGCCGGCAGGGGTGTCGGTGGGCGGCGGGGGCGTGTGCACCTTGCCGCTCTCCTCCTCCTCGGACTGCAGTGCATGGGAAACAAGTGGGCTGGGTTCAAGGCAGCCGGCAAAGGGTGGACCCAGGGGCACCAGAGAAGCGTGGCAGTGTGGGCAGCCTTTGCAAGTATATCACGGGCATCCTGCTGCTCACCACTGCTGCGGCCGAGCTGTCCTGCTGGAACCCATCCTTGAACCTGCAGGCGGTTGGTTGTGGGGCACGGCAGTCAGGGTGAGAAGCCAGGTGGCAAGCTTGCCTTCGGTGCCGCAAACACAGCACCCACGCCGTCCAGATAAAGCATGACCATTCCCCGAGCAGCACCCGCCGCCCGCCTCACTTGTCAATGTTGCGCAGCTCGGCTGAGCGGTAGGGGCGGGGGCCCAGCAGCGCCTCCAGCTCCTCTGCAGGGCAGTGGTCGGGTGGAAGATAGGACAGCCTCAGGAAGGGCTGGAGTTGATTGAGCCCAGGCCCTGGATGCAGACCAACCGCTGTCCACGTGCCGCTACAGCCCCTTGGGCCCACCCACCTGTGCCCAGCACCTCCTTGTCCAGCAGGGCCACCGCCATGCGCTCCACCAGCTCCTTCTTCTCCTCCAGCAGCTGCACCAAGGGACGGAAGCAGGGCGCAGCACAGGGTCAGTTGGCAGGGGGTGTGGCAGCGTCACCAGCTCCGTCTTCTCCTCCTCCAGCGGCTGCGCTGCCAAGACAGCAGCAGCAGCAGCAGCTAGGCGTCGGCGAGATGGCAATGCCACGGGCCAGGCAGACACCAGCCTCCTCTTCAGTGCACCTCAGCAAGCAGCACGCCACTGTCGATTGGTGGCGGGTTGGGCTGCAGGCAGCCGCCCCAGGCACACCGCCCGGCAGCACGCCCTACAGGCCACCCACCTTGACAGTGCGCTGGTAGGCGGCGTCAACCAGGGACCGCACCTCGCCGTCAATCAGGCGGGCGGTGTCATCGCTGCAGCATTTGTGGCGGCACAGCGCAGTGCGACAGATCGGAAACTAGATACACACGCATGCTGGATTGCATGGCTCAGCCCCCCAGCAAACCATGCCGTTCCACCCCCTCTCTGCCCTCCAGCAGAGCATCGCGCTGCCCTTTCAACCACCCCCATCCCCCTTCCTTCCCGCTCCCGGCCCCCCACCTGTACGGCTTGTGCAGCTGGTTCTCCTCGGGCGGGAAGGACAGCAGGCCAATCTTGGGGTTCATGCCGTAGATGGCCACCTGCGAGTAGGCCATCTTGGTCACGCGCTCCAGGTCGTTCTGAGCGCCGGTGGAGATGCGGCCCAGCATGACCTGAGCGGGCGAGGGGAGGGGGAGAGGGAGAGTATAGAATCCCATCTAATGGGCACAGCAGAAGCTGGTGCTGGTGCTCCACAGACAGGGCAGTGCCACTGACACGGAGAGCTAGCGCAGGGCTGTGGCAGCCGAGCCAAGGGAGCTGGAACATCAAGGAGCAGTGCGGCCACGTGCATGCACACGGCTGAGGTGGCCTCACCTGCTCTGCGGCGCGGCCGCCCAGTGCCATGGCCATCATGTCTTCGAGCTGCGGGATGGGGGAGGGAGACACACGAATGCCTCTGAGCGCTCCAGGCAATGCATGGCGCAGCGCCTCATGCTGCGTGCAACCGTACACTGGTCCCCAACCCGCGGGCGGCAGGGCAGCGGCACTGACTGCTAGACTAAAGAGGCCAACACCTAGCCAGTGCCAGGCTGAGCCTGCCCCCACCTGCTCCGTGGTGACCAGCATGTTTTCGTTGGGCAGGTACTGCGCAAAGCCCAGCGCCGCAGAGCCGCGCGGCACGATGGACACCTGCGGCGGGGGCGCAGGAGGGCATGCCACAAGGCTTGCTGGGCATCCGGGTGTGTGGCTGCCGCAGGAGCATGCCGCAGGAGCGTGCCAGGCGAGTGTGACCTGAACAAACACATCAGACGAGGGCTTCCACCATGCACTGGCAAGCAGGCATTCGGAAGCGGCACCGCAAACGCGCTTGTGCGCCGCCCCACCTTGAGCAGCGGCTCGGTGTACTTGAGGAACCATCAGCAAGCAGCACAACTGAAGCAGCGAAGGCATGCTGATGCCACTCTCTTGCCACACCGCCCCTCACCTTGAGCAGCGGCTCGGTGTACTTGAGGAACCAGCCCACCACGGCATGCCCCGCCTCGTGGTACGCAACCGTCTTGCGCTCCTCCTGGCTGATCACCTGCGAGCGGTTGTGGGTGGGGCAATGAGTGCAGAGCTGTGAGCGCATCGGCCGATGGAGCCTGCGGAAACACCCAACTTGAGCACACCCCTGCCTCAACGCCTCCACATGCACAGCCCCGAGCAGGCAATCAGCTGCGAGAGTCGCCAGGCCAGCCCCGCACACCTTGTTCTTCTTCTCCAGACCGCCAATCACGCGGTCAACAGCCGCCTCAAAGTCGGCCATGCCGACCTGCGCAAGGATGGGGCAGAAAGACGCGGTGCTAATTCGTGAGAATGCGAGCAGGCAGGGAGGTGAGCCGGTGCACAACAGCTGCCGGTGCAGCCCACCTGCCGCCCCTTCCATCCGTGGCTGCCACAGTCGACGGCCCGCCCACAGACACCGCAATCCACGTTGGCACCGGCTGCAAGCACTCACCGCGTCCTTGTTGCCGCGCGCTGCAATGAGTGCCGCCTCGTTGGTCACGTTGGCGATGTCGGCACCCGCAAACCCGGGGGTCAGGGCGGCCAGGCGCTCTGCAGGGAGAGGGTTTGAGCGGGGTGCGTGAGAGACGGTGCATGCATGGGAGCGAGTTGGCATGGGCAAGGTGCCGGAGCAGCGGCAGACCCCGGCCCAAACCCTGAACGCTAGTAACAGCTGGCCTGCGGGCAGCACATGCCTGGTCTCTGGCCTGCGGGCAGCACATGTGCAGGGTCTCCAACAAGCCACAGCCAGCCACCCACCCACCCGAGTAGAACTCCACCGGCTTGTCCAGCTTGATCTTGGCCAGGTGCACCCGGAAGATCTGCTCCCGCCCCTTGATGTCGGGCCGGTCAATGGTGATCTGGCGGTCAAAGCGGCCTGCAGGTGGGGGGTGGAGGGGTCGGCACAGGCCGGGGGTCAGCACGCACAGAGTGTGGCAGGCTGCGCGGTTCAGCAAGGCACGCGGCTGATGCCTCCATGCACATGACGCCTGCTCCGCACTGGTTGCTCAGCACAACACCCCACACCTCCTCACCCGGCCGCATCAGCGCCTTGTCCAGGATGTCGGGCCGGTTGGTGCCCGCCAGCACCACCACGTTGGCGGTGGTGGGGAAGCCATCCATCTCCACCTGTGCATGGGGGGGCGGGGGTAGCACACGTGTGAGGGCTTGGAGTGGAGAGAGCAATAGCAGGGGGTGTGGCCGTGCCAAAAGCCTGCTGGCCATGCAGACGCCAGCCGCTTGCGCTGTGGAAACTTCAGCCTTGCTAGGCCAGCCCGTGTGCACGCACCAGCAGCTGGTTGAGCGTGTTCTCCCGCTCGTCATTGCCGCCCGCAAAGCCGCCGCGGCCACGCGCCCGGCCAATCGCGTCAATCTCATCTGCGGGCGCGAATGAGTGGCAGGGCAGAGCCGTTGGAAGGTGGCCTGTCACAGGCACACGTGGTGCACCAGGCATCGAGCCAGCTGTTCAGACGCCGGCAGCAGCACACTCCACCAATGGCAGGCACAGTTGGCTGCGCACCGATGAAGATCATGGAGGGCGCCTGGGCACGGGCCTGGGCAAACAGGTCGCGCACGCGGGCGGGGCCCACACCCACAAACATCTCCATGAAGTCGGAGCCTGCGGGGGTGGGGGTAGGGGCAGAAGGGGCGGGACATTCTTCTGAGGCCACAGTGAGTGGAGGAGCTTCCTCCCGATGTGTGGCGCAGGCATACACCCACCCATGAGCTGTGACTCATAGCAAGCAAACACTGCGCAGCTTGGCGGCTGACAAAGGAGTGCAAACGCCCCGGCCAGCAGCACCGCCGCGCACCAGAGATGGTGAGGAAGGGCACGCCCGCCTCGCCCGCCGTTGCCTTGGCCAGCAGCGTCTTGCCCGTGCCTGCAAGGGCAGGAAGGGAGATGGCAGCAACCGGTCAGACATGCAATGCGCGAGCCAGTGAGTGCCTGCAAGCTGCCTCGTCCAGGCCGCTGGTTCTTGTCCCCAGCCGACTGGCCAGCCACCAACTGGGCGGCTTTTTCCCGCACCCACAGGGCGATGGCGGTCAAATGCGCGGTCAGAGCAGCACTCACCGGGGGGTCCCACCAGCAGCGCGCCCTTGGGGATCTTGGCGCCCAGCTCCTTGTATTTGCCGGGGTTCTTCAGGAAGTTGACAAACTCCATGATCTCAATCTGTGTGGGGTGGGGTGGAGGTGGAAGTGAGGTTGAGGAGGAGCGCGGGCGGTGCAGCGTCAAGCACTAGCGTCAGCTGCTGCAAAGGTTTGAACCAACCCACCCAGGCGGCACCAACCCACGTTGCAACAAGTGGGTCAAACACAGCAGGCAAACCAAAACAGCAGTCCCCAGCCAGCAGCAACCCACCTTGGCCTCGTCGCAGCCCGCCACGTCGGCAAAGGTGACCTTGTTCTTGGCGTTCTTGTCCAGCTGGACCACCTGCGGGCGGGACAGAGGCGGGATGGCAGAAACTTGAGACACAGTGAGTCCCATCGGCAGCCGGCTCTGAAGAACAGTCGCCGGGCATAACAGCCATTTCACGCCTCCCCCACCACAGCTGCCTGTCAGCCTGTCCAGTCTGTCCTGCAACAGCTCAACAACTCACCGAGGCCTTGCCGACGTTGAAGATGCCGCGGCCACCGGGGCCACCGCCGCCACCCAGCCCGCCCAGCTGGCGCCGCGTGAACCACACGTAGCTGTGACAGTTGGTGGAAGCAGAACATGGCAGACATTGAGTGCCTTTTCACACTGCTGGGCCGTGTAGTCGAGCCTCCGAAAACCCACACAAAGCATGCAGCTCAAGCCCCGCGAGCCGACGCCTCACCCGCCGATGAGCAGGATGGTGGGCAGCAGGCGCCACAGCTCCTGCTGCCAGCTGACCTCGCTGGTGTACACAATGGGCACGTGCCTGTGCAGGGGGTAGGGTGAGAGTGTGTGCTCAGCCTGCCTGTATGCGCATCACAGAGCACGGGCCTTGAGATGCACACTTGCTGCGACAGTCATGCTGCACTGACTGATCCTGGTGGCCCCATCCCCACGAAACAGCAGCAGCATGGGCAGGCCTGCAACCCCTGCTGACTGCACCCCAACGCCCTCGCACCTGGCTGCTGCCACGCCCAGCGCCTCCTGTGCCTCCTCCATTGCATGCTCAAACGCATCCACGCTGCCGATGTTGAAGTAAAACTTGTACACGCCGCGCTGGCCGCCCATGGGCCCTGCACCAGTCGGCGCGCCAAACCCAAGGTCGTCACCGTCGCCGCTGCTGCCGTCGCCCAGGCCCAGCTCGCCGCCGGCTGCGTCCGCGGCGGCGCTGCCGCCCACGGTGCGCCGCCCTGCCGCCGAAGGCCGCACGTACACCTGAGAGAGGCGGAAGGATGAATGTGAGCCCAGGTTGACAACACTTGATTTGGGTGCCTGTGTGCCAGCAGCAGGCTGGCTGGCCCACTGCTTCAGCGGGCACTCGAGCAGCCAGCCAGGCAGGCACGCTCCAAACCGAGCATGCACACATGGCCGCACCTTGACGGTGGACTTGTTGGCCACCTCCAGCTTCTCAACCACGCCCTGCGCCAGCAGGTGCGTCTTGAACCTGCAGGACGGGACGGAGAGCAGCATGTGTGACGGCAGGTGACCCCCAGGGCCGGGCAGCAGCAGCCGGCGGGTTGAAGAGCTCAAGCCCCACCATGTGACGCCAGAAGATCAGCAAGCAGGCAAACGCAGGCTGCAGCTGCTGCAACGCAGCACATGGCATGCAGCACCCAGCCAGGGCCTCCTGCCATGCAACCACAGACGTGTTCCGTCCTTGCCTTCATGCTTCACCCATGCATCACACCACCAGCAAGCACCCACCACTGGAAGGAGACCTCCTGCGCCTCCTGCCGCCCAGCACCCGCCAGCGTGGCAGCCGCCATCATGACCAGCAGCACCGGCAGCAGCTGCTGCAGGCCCTTCTTGGCCATGGCCTCAAAGCTCTCGGGGCCGCCGCCGCCGCCGCTGCCGCCGCTGCTGCCGCCCTCCATGGGCTTCTTGGGCGCCTCTGCATACCGCAGCAGAGAGTGGTGTCAGTTGCATATTTAAAAGCTGCTTCACCATTAAGGCACTTCTAGGCCGTTGGCATGACTCTTGAGGGGCGCCCCAGGCAGCAGCAGCAAGCTCCGGAAGCAGCACAGGGCCGCCGCCGCTGCTGCCCGCCTGGTCCGCACCTTTAGCGGCTGCTTTGGCGGTGCCCTCCGACTGCCGCGGCGGCTTGCCCTTGGGGTAAAACTTGCCCCAGCCGTGCTTGGGCGCCTCGCCGCTGCTGAAGAGCCGCCGCCAGAGCGCCAGCGCCTGTGCAGCGGCAGGTGGGGGCAGAGGAGCCTGCAGGTGTGGCCTGCTGCCCACCAGGATCGTTCCCAACTAGGTTCAAGCCATGGTGCACACAGAACCATCCACGGGGCGCACCTGGAGCCGCTCAGACTGCCGCACGCGCGCGGGCAGGCCGGCGCCGAGGCCCCTGCCGCCGCTGCCGCGGGCGGCGGACGCCGCCAGTGTGCCCAGCAGGCGCTGCGCCAGGCGCTGCAGGCCGGGCTCATTGCGCGCCAGCGCCCCGATCGCCGCTGCGGAGGGCTGGGCGGCGAGGCTGCTGGCCAGGAGGCGTCCCGACAGTGCCGTGAGCTCGGGCTCCGACTGCACCAGGCGCCGCAGCGCCCTGAGGCTGCTGCCCCTCATGGCCGTGCCACTGCCCCAAAACCCAGCGGCGGTGGCGCCCTCTGCTTGGAAGTCGCTGGCAGGGCCGGCCCGGGGGACGCTGGCAGCAGCTCACGAGCAGCTGGGAGGGTGCACTGTCGCGTCCTGATGCTCCCAACTGGCTGTCTCCCGCCATGATGATGGCAGTGGTGTCAGCTGCCAGGCTGGAGACCTTGGCCCTGTGTGAGCAAATTGGGCGCTCTGATCGCGCCAGTTTCGCGACCGAAGCACGGTCTCAAGATCGCCCTACATGGCCGAGGCCTGCAAGGCTGGAGCGCACCCTTTGGCTGCGGCTGCCCAGCTGCCGCGGGCGCCGGCACGCCATGGCCGCTACCCAGTTGGCGTTCCACACGCACTCTGACTCGACAACAGTGTCCACCAAGGATTTACAGGTTCTGTGCAGATTCACACAGCTTACAGCTCATCCCGTGGCGCCTCCTGACCCGCCGGCTCGCCCGTCGGCTGCCCGCCCAGCGGCGAACGCACGAACTCAGCGGTGGGGTCGACTGCAATGCGCCGCCCCTGCCTGTCCACGATGATGTGCCTGTCAGGCTCGGGGGCGCCCTCTGGACCCACAGCCGGTGGCTGCTCACCAGCGGCCTGACCCTCCGCCTCCATCCCTGCTGCAGCGGCGTCCTCCGCTGCCTGGGAGGCAGCGGCCTCACCTGCTGCCACCTCGAGAGTGGCAGCTGCAGCAGCATCCGCAGCTGCCTGCTCCAGAGCCGCGGCTTCGTCGGGCAGGACTGCAGCGGCAGCCTCTGCTGCAGCTTCTGCCAGATCAGCCTCGCTGGCGCGCTGCTGCCCAGCACCCTCTGGAGATGGGTGGACCTCGGCATCCGCCGCAGCACCGCTGCCCGCCTGCTGCTCAGGCACCTGCTGCTCTGCTGCCGCCTGCCCCTCACCTGCCGCCTGCTGCTCCTCAGGCGCCTGCTGCTGCTCAGCCTCAGCAGGCACCTGTGCACCGCCCTCGCTCGGCGTCGGCTGTGCCTCACCCCCCGCCTGCCCCGGCTGGCCCTCCGGCTCAGCGGGAATCGGCTCCAAAAGGTCTGGCTGCTGCCGGTCTGCCGGCTTCTGCTGCTCCTCTGCTGGCTCCGGCTGCACAGGTTGCTCTGATGCCTGGAGCTGTGGCTGCAGAGGTGGCTGATCCAGTGGGGCCGGCGGCGGGTGCAAGGGCACACCTTGCCCAGCCTGCTGGGGTGGCTGCTGCTGCGACGGCACCTGCTGCTGTGACTGCTGGTCCGTGCCTGGCTCAGGAGAACCAGAGGGCCACACTGCCTCATCGCCCCCTTCCAATTGAGCCTCCCCCTGCTGCTGGGTTGCTGGGGCGGGGCTGGCTGGCGGCCGCCGGTGCTGGTGCCGGGGCATGTGGGGCGGCTGGTGGGTCACAGATACTGGCTGTCTGTGGGACCCTGCCTTGTGCAGCGGCGCCGCGGGGGAGCGCCGCAGGGTGGCGGGTGCTGGCACCGGCTGCCGGCCAGCCAGCAGGGTGGTGGGCTTGAGGGCGTTGGGGACAAAGTGGCCGGCCCGCTTCTGGAAGATGTAGGCGCATACCGCCAGGAACAGGGTCAGCCCAAACCACAGCATGTACGTCTCCTGTGGAGCGAGGGAACGGGAGGGGGCGGGGCACAGATGCGTGAGTGGAGCAACTGCTGAGGCATCTTAGTGCATATGGCAGGGTCAGGGGCAAAGCAAGTGTTACGCCGCACATGCAAACATGCAAACACGGCCAAGCTCGAAGCCCCGCGCCCAGCGGTGCCTCACCGACTTGGCCTGCCAGTCAAGCGTGCCCAGCAGCCCCTTGCTCTTGCGCAGGTGGCGGTGCTGCACAGCAGTGAGGGGAGGCCGCTACCTGCTTAATGGTCGCCCAGCTTGCATGTAGGGAGAGTTGGCTCATGTGTTTCTCGCTTACGCCACATGCTGGTGCAACGCAAAGAAAACCGCCTCCCTACAGCACCCATCCCCCGCCCACCTGCCCATGGTACTCGTCCCGGGTCTTGCCCAGCTGCGCGTGGCTGGCCTCCATGGCCGCCAGCGTGGCACTCGTGTGCTCCAGCTCCTCGGCCAGGACCTGGGGCAGACAAGGAAGCCAGTCAGGGCAGGGCAGCAGAAGTCAGGTGCGAGCACCACCGGCAGGTTGTGCACCCAGCAGCTGTTGCCAAGAACTCTTCACCTTGCCTTGCCTTGTCCTGCCATGCCACACCGCCCAACCAGCCGCGCCACCCCTGCATCCCACCTGGCGCGTGCGCCGCAGTCCGCCCGTCACATCCTCGGCAAGCGCCGCAGCATCCGCCTCGGTCTGCGCCCGCCGCTGGCGCAGGCCCGCCTCGCCGCCCGCCAGCAGCTCCCGCCGCTCCTCTGCTGCCGACTTGAGAGCTGCAGTGCGCTGATCGACAGCCGCCTGCCTGAAGGCCGCCTGGATGCGAGCATACTCGGCCTTGTGCTGGGCCAGCAGTGCTGCCAGCGCGCGCTGCTCCTCTTCCTCGCTGCACAGCGGGGTGGCGCCAGAAACCGATCCAGTCATCAAGCAGCAACAACTTGGTTGCAGAGATACGCACTTCATCTGCTTGCATCAAGGCCTCCTGTTGCCACCGCCCGCAACTCGATCTCAAACCAGAGTTGCAGCCGTCGAGCCTCACCCCTCAGCCTCCTCCGCCGCCAGCTCCAGATCGCGGGTCAGGGCGCGGATGCGGCCCAGGCGGTCCTGGATGCCAGCCGACAGCTTGGCCACCCGTGGCTGTGTTTTGCGGGATGGAGGAAGAGCAGTGTGGGGTGATCACAAGCCTTGCAAGTCGCTTGGCAAGTCGCAGGCTTCAGCGGTGTTCACCAATGTAACTGAGCGCACCTTGTCGGCCAGGGGGCAGCGGCCATAGGCCTCCACATCTGCCAGCACCGCCGCCTCGAGCTCCACCAGGCGGAGGTGCTCCTCCGGTGGCTCTGGGGGGAGAGAGGGGTGTGGAGAAGGGCTCTCGCGGTGAGAGCGGCGGCGGCGAGCGGCGAGGCGGCAAGGCCGCTGTGCGGCAGCGGGCGGCGGGCGAGCCTGGCACAGCAACGAGAGCCTGATCTGTGGCCCGGTGGCCGCGCAAGGCCGCAGGAGAGCCTAAACAGCGTGCTCGGCGGGGGCTTGCTCAAGCGCTGCTTCCAAGCGACCCGGTGCAGCGTCCAGACGAAATATGACGATCGCAGATCACAACAGCGCTCCCCGATCAGCTCCCCAGGCGCCGCCCACCGCTCAGGCTCATCGCCCGCTCTCTGTGCGGCGACCCAGCGGCTGAGCGGCTGTGAATGCCGTCGCAGGCAACTATCGACGAGTGATCTGCGTCCCCAAGCCGGACCGACCAGGCCCATGGTGCCGCCGCTCGCGCTGCCTGTGCACGGGGCGTGTCCCCGCACCTGACACCTCGTACTTGCCTCGGCACTCCCACTGCCGCCTGTATGTGCACACAAGAAATTTATGGGCAATGTAAGCAAGATCATGCAAAAGTCAGGCTTCGCTGGGTCTAAGATACCGAGCGGAGGGGCGGCAGGGCAGGCAGGGAGGCCAGATGGGTTCGAGTTTGAGCAGGTCGAGGCGAACAGACCAACGGTGCAAAGCAAATGTACAGCTCAAGCATCAAACAGGGCCATGATCTTGCCCACCAGCGGGCCGGGCAGCGGCACGCGCAGGCGGCGCTGTAGCCGCGCCAGGCACAGCCCAAAGGTGCGCAGGCGCTGCTGGTGACGGTAAGACAGCAGCTGCACCAGCTGGCGCGCTTGAGTGGGAGAGTGCTCGAAGGCAGCCGGCAGCACATTTGCAAGGTCGCCAACGAATTCACATGTTCCAATGCCTGACAGCTGCTGCCACTGCTCGTCTGTAAGGGGCAGGCGGGCACGCACAAACGCCGGAACGTAGGATGGGTGCCGCTGCCCGGCTGGTGCACTTCGTAAAAGTTGCAGGACACTGTCAGCTGGGCCGGCAGCCACCAGCAGACTAGCTGCCTCAGCGCGGTAGTTGGCCAGCGCCACTTGGAGCGGCACCTGGCCCGCCGCATTCTGCAGTGCTGCCGTGTCTGGTGCGGCCTCCAGCAGGAGGCGCACTGCGCCAGGGTGATTGTCCCGGGCTGCTGCATGTAGCGGCAGGTTCCCTTCATCGTCCGGCACGCGGGCGCTGTCTGGGACAGCTGCCAGCAGCAGTTTTACTGCTGCCGTGCAGCCAACGGACGGTGGCTGGCTCTCGCAGTATGCACCCTCGGTGGCCAGCAGCAACGGGGTGGCGTGACTCGATTCGACGGCCAGGGCAGCATCAGGTGCAGCGTCCAGCAAGATGCGGACCGCGTCAGCATGGCCGTAGCCAGCTGCCAAGTGTAGGGCGGTCTGGTCTGCTTCAGTCACTGCCTGGGCGGTGGCTGGCGCCGCTTCCAACAAACGGGAGACAATGGCAGCATTGCCACCGGCACAAGCCGCATGTGCCGGCAGCCAGCCCCTGTCCGTTGTAACGTCGACTGCTTCTGGCGCTGCGGCCAGCAGCGCCTCTGCAACAGGCAGGTGGCCCGCATTGCATGCTTCGTGCAGTGGGGTCAGTCCCTCGTCATCCACAGCCGCCGCTGTTTCTGGCGCCAGCTGCAGCAGGCGTTGCACCGCAGCCAGGTGGCCGCCGCGGCTGGCAAGGTGGAGCGGGGTGAGGCCAAATAAGTCTGTGGTAGCCGCCAGGTCAGGTGCCAGCTTTAGCAGCATTTCAACCGCCTCCAAGCTGCCATGCTCCGCCACCACATGCACAGCGCTGCTGCGGCTATACCCTCCGCATGCATGTAGAGCCTCGGGCGCAGCGGCGAGGAGCAGCTGCATGACGGCTGTGTTGTTGGCCGCTGCTGCACTGTGCAGCGGCGTGCGCCCATCAGGGCCATGAACAGCTGCAGCTTGAGGAGCATACTGCAGCAGCAGTTCAGTGAGAGGCACCGAATCGCAGGCCAGGTGCAGCGCTGTGTTGTCACTGTAGTCCGCCACCTCAGCTGCCCGAGGGTCGGCAGCGAGCAGCATACGTGCTGCCTCCAAATGACCAGTTCGCACAGCCTCCATGAGTGGTGTGGTGCCATCTGCTTCTGCAATCCCCACAGCTTCTGGGGCTGCCTCCAGCAGAACGGCCATGGCGGCCGTGTGGCCGCCTGACGCTGCCAAGTAGAGCGGTGTGTGGTGCATTCCATCTGCAGCTGTGGCGCTGCCCGGCGCAGCTGCCAACAGGCTGGCCAGTGCGCTTGCGTGGCCGCCTGCTGCTGCCAAGTGGACCGGCATGCGGCGCCACGCGTCCACGGCCACAGCCCTGTCTGGCGCAGCCGCCAGCAGGCTGTTCAATACAGCCGTGTGGCCACCTGCCGCGGCTGCATGCAACGGAGTGCAGGTCTGCCTGTCAACTGCGGCCGCGCTGCCAGGTGCCACAGCCAGCAGCCAATGTACCACAGCTGTGTGCCCTGCTGCTGCCGCGGCGTGTAACGGTGTCGTCCCGCTGTCATCCTGTGCTGCAGCAGCGTCTGCGTCGCCCAGCAGCGTGAGCAGCAGCTGGACCAGCTGCAGGTGGCCTAGGCCGGCAGCTGCCTGCAGGAGTGGCTGACCAGGGGCAGGCAGGCGTGGCTGGCCCGCATACTGGCCTGCAAGGGGACGGCACGGAAGAGCAAGCGTCACACAGTAGACCCTAGCAGGACAAAAGCCGTTCTGCTGGTGTCATGTCAAATTGCGGCCCTTACCTTTCGGGGCAGGGACTGCGGCAGCGCAGGTGTTCAGCTGCTGCACCAGCTCGGCCAAGCTGGTGTCCTCCCACTGTCCGCCCCCAGCTGTGCCCAGGCTCAAATGCAGGTGCGCCGCCCTGCACATGCGCAGGGGGCAGGGAGAGTGAGGCTGAACACAGAGTCTGCGCACAGCCCTGTCCACAGACATGGATGCCGCTGGCAGTCTGGGCAGCGTACACACAGAGCCGCACACAGCATCCAGGGTGCCCAGCTTACCCGGCGATGCGTGCCAGCTGTGCCAGCCGGGCGTCGCTGCGCAGCTGGTCAACGCCAACGGGCAGGCCAGCGGCGAGGCACTGGTAAACTGCGAGTGGTTCGGAAGGGCAGGCACGGGTAGGATCGGCGGGCAGAGGCAGCAAGAGTGGTTGCAGGTGAGAGGAAGAGCAGGGCAGTGATGAAGCGGGCCTAATGACGCACACTGCCCAGCCCCAGCCCTCACCCGCCAGTGCATCCACCACCAGCGCCGCCTCGGCAGCTGAGTGCAGCCCCTCCACACTGTACTGCTGGCCATCAAGGTGGAACACAGCCTGCAGGGTTTGAGGCCGGGGCAGCGGAGCAAGGTGGCGCTTCAACAGCAGCGGCAGCGGCCGGACCGGCGGTGGTGGGTTGAGTGCCGGGGGCAGCAGCCCCTACCGCGCCCCCTCTCGCACCTTGAACCCGCCCTCTGCGGGCAGCACCTCGCCCTGGGAGGCCATGGCGGGCTGTATGAGAGGCTGTGGGCGGAGGATCAAGCCTGCTGGAGCACAGTCAGTGCCGTGAGAGTGCAGCAGTCGGCCCAGGTGCAGCAGCAAACAAGCAGGAGGCGCTTGTTGGAGCAGGCGCAGGAGTTCAGGCGGCCAAGGTGCGCTGCGCCACGAGCGCCCATGCTGCCGCCCTTGTGCATCACAGGCGAGGCTCACTCCTCCCAGCATTCCCCCAGCCGCAGCATTGCAGTGCAGATTGTTTGTTGTGCCAGAGGCATGCTATGTCCACTGGCCACCGACCCCGTGCCCGCTGGCCTTCATTTCAGCTGCTCCGACGAACGCCCATGCTTGCATCACCAACCTCACAGGCGTCCGTTTGAAAGAGGTTGCCATGTTTGCGGAGCACGGGCAAATAATAGCAAATGAAAGGGAGGCGTAATGAAAAAAACGCAGAATAGAACACTCACGCATCAAACAGGGCCATGAGCTTGCCGGCCAACGGGACGGGTATTGAAACACCCAGGCGGCGCTGCAGCCGTGCCAGGCACAGCCCAAAGGTGCGCAGGCGCGCCTTTTGCTCGAAGCTGAGCAGCTGCACCAGCTGGCGTGCCTGGGCAGGCGAGTGCTCCAGGGCGGCGGGCAGCAGCGGGGCTAGGTCTGGCACTGAGAGCTTTCGCCACCAGGCTACTGAGAGGTGCAGATCAACCCACTGCTCATCAGTGAGGGGCAGGTGGGCTCGCACAAAAGCGGGCAGACACACTGCAGGCTGGCAGTGGGCTGGGGTTTCGGCCAGAGCCTCCAGCACGGTGTCAGTTGGAAGAGCCGCCACCAGCAAGTTGGTGGCATCAACATGGCCAGAGGCGAGTGCCACCTGGAATGGGGTCTCTCTGCCGTCATTCAGCACTGCCGCCGTGTCCGGGGCGGCTGCCAGCAGCAGGCGCACTGCAGCGGTGTGACCACAGGCCGCTGCCGCATGCAGCGGCAGACCCCCGAAATCGTCGGGCATGTGCGCAGCCTCAGGTGCAGCGGCCAGCAGCATCTGCACAGCTGCGGTGCAGCTTGCTGGCGGCGGCACACTCGGGTGATAGGCACCCCGCGCTGCCAGATGCAGCGGCGTCTCGTCCTCGCTGTCGGCTGCCAGAGCAGTTGCGGGCGCCACAGCCAGCAGCAGCCGAACTGCGTCTGCTTGGCCATAGCCCGCTGCCAAGTGCAGCGCCGTCGCCCCTTCCGAATCGGCTGTTTCAGCGGTACCTCGCGCTGCTGCCAGCAGGTGCGAAATGACGGCTGCGTGGCCATTGATGCAGGCGTTGTGCAACGCCAGCCGGCCGCTGCTGTCCGCCGCATGGTTGGTTTGCGGTGCGTGGGCCAGCAGCACTTCGACCACCGGCAGGTGCCCTGCGCAGCATGCCTCGTGCAGCGGAGTTTGGCCGCAGCGTGTGGCTGCTGCCGCCGAGTGTGGCGCCTCCAGCAGCAGGAGCTGCACAGCCGCCAGCTGGCCGCACGTGCTGGCAAGATGAATCGGGGTGCGGCCGTTCTCGTCCGCAGCTGTTGCCAAGTGTGGCGCCATCAGCATCAGCCAGTTGAGTGCATCCAGAGCGCCTTCTTGTGCTGCAAGGTGTGCCGCGGTAATGCCGCATGCGCCTTCTGCATGCAGCAGGTCGGGTGCGGCTGCATGCAGCAGCCGCATGACGGCTACATTGTTCACGCCCGCAGCGCAGTGCAGCGGCGTGAGGATGCTGCGCCTGGCTGCCACCAGACTGCTGGGGGCCTGCTGCAGCAGCAGCTCTGTCATCTCCGCCGACTTGCTAGCCAGATGCAGCGCTGTGACGCTCATTTTGTCTGCTGCGTCAGCTGCCTTGGGGCTGATGGATAGCAGCACGCGAGCTGCCTCCAGATGCCCGCCCTCCACAGCTGCCATGAGAGCGGTGCGCCCGGCCTTGTCAACGGTTGCCACGCTGTCCGGCGCTGCGCTCAGCAGGCACTGGACTACAGCTGCCTGCCCGGCTGCGGCTGCTGCGTGCAAGGCTGTGGATCCGCTGCCATCGCATGCTGCCACGGCATTGGAGTCACCCAGCAGCGTGAGCAGCAAGTGGACCAGCTGCA
The DNA here is from genome assembly GCA_009928355.1 of Chlorella sp. CH2018. Lineage (NCBI taxonomy): Eukaryota > Viridiplantae > Chlorophyta > Trebouxiophyceae > Chlorellales > Chlorellaceae > Chlorella > Chlorella sp. CH2018. The sequence continues at coordinate 38,507 of VIYQ01000229.1, forward strand.
AGTGGCCTAGGCCGGCAGCTGCCCGCAGCAGCCCCTGTGCTGGCTCCTCCCCATTGCATGTCTCTGCAGGAAGAGGAGTGGAGCGCACGCACACAAATGTTGTGGTGTGCCTATTCAACACAAAAACATGCATCTGGCATCAGCAGCCGGAGCGCATGGCAGCAGCAGCCCATGGCAGCAGCAGCCCATGGCAGCCCATGGCAGCAGCAGCCCATGTCACATGTTTGCATGGGGGCAGTTGCGCAGCTACTATCCGCACCTGTCGATGCGACGACTGCGGCAGCACAGGCATTAAACTGCGCCACCAATGCAGGCAGCTCTAGGTGGTAGTGCCACGTCTGGTGGACAGCCAAGCCCAGGTTGAGCTGCAGGCCCATTCCACTGCACAGGCGTGGAGAGCGCAGACGCGGAACAGGTCAGCTAACGTGGTGCATGCCCATAACCAGGGATGCTGATGGCATGCATGCACCAACGCAAAGAGCAGCCCTGCACCCCGCCTCACCGCGTCATGCGCGCCAGCTGTGCCAGGCGTGCATTGCTGCACAAGCGGACACTGCTTAGGGGCACTCCGTGAGCAACCGAGTGATGCACTGCAGCAGTAGAGTTGAGAACTCGAACTCAGGCGCGATGTGCTTGCCATACGACACCCAAGGGGCAGACTGAAGGTGCCGATGCTACGAGAAGCCAACACGAATGCTCCCCTCACCTGCCATCGCGTCGATCAGCAGTGCTGCTGCCTCAGCCGACTGCAGCGGCTCTACTGTGTACTCCTGGCCATTGAACCTGTACACAGCCTGCATCAAACCCGCGAACAACATGGCCACTGGGTGAGAGCAGCGGAGCCTTGTCAGCAGCCGAGGTGGTGCGGCGGCGGCACGCGGCGGGTGCACTCGGGCGCCTCACGGGGGGCGCACATGGCGGCAACAGCACTCCCACCTTGAAACCGCTGTTCACAGGCAGCACCAGGGCCTGCCAGGCCATTGCCGGCCGGCGCGAGTCACTAGTCCCAAGCTCAGGGCTTTTCTCGAGCGGTGCCAAGAGAAAGTGGGTAGCGTGTGATAGCCCAGAGCGGTGTGACAAGCCAGGAGCAGCGCCCGATAAGCGCAGGGTTTGAACAGCGCGCGCTGAGGGCGCCGCCGCTGCCGCCGCCGCCGCTGCCGCTTCACAGCACTCACAGTACGAGCAGCATGCAGCAGGTTGGAATCCAATGTGCCCAGAAGCATCATGAAGCAAATATTGAAGCAAGCTTGCGTTGGTTTGGGATCCAGTCGGTCCGTGCCACAGACCTGCAGAGGCGGCGCATGTGGCGGCACTTGGACGGCAGCAGCAGGATCGCCGCCACTCCAAGCCGTCGGCATGGCAGCGCCACCCCAATTGGCGCGATCGGACATTGTACCGTGTTTGCATTCCACCCGCGCCATCGGTTTGCGCGCCCTCCCAAGCGCCCGGGCGGTCGCGCCTGAGTCGCAGCGCCATCGGCAGCGCGGCCCGGTCTGTGGTTGGAAGGCATACGAAGCAAGGTGAGTAATTGCACGATCGCCCGCACGATCGGCGGCAGAACACAGCGCCCACCTCGAGCAGCCGCCGCCGCTGCCGCCACCGCCGCTGTCTGACCCCCAACCCCTTGGCTGCTGTCACCCTTCACAGATGGACGCCGCCAACTGCGAGCTGGCCTGTGCGCTAATAGGACGCACCTACATCCAGCAGGGCGCTCAGGTAGGGCAGCGGAGGATTGTTGGCATGTCATGACAGCCTCCCTCTTGTTGTTAATACTCAGCAGAACTGCTTGCTAATCGTTGCTCCCGTCACAACGCCTCTTCTCCCGTTGACACCACGCCAACAGCTGCCCATCTCATGTCATGTCGACCCTGCAGGCGCTGGCGGCGCGGCGGCGGCGCGTCAAGGCGCTGCTCAGCCAGCGGCGGCTGCCTGAGCAGGGGTGGGATGATGCCACCATTGAGATGTTGCTGCAGGTGGGAATGGTCGGGGGGATTTGGCAGGGTTTTGATGCCCATTGGTGGCACACCGCTGCGACGATGCACTGCGTTCTTCTCAATGCTATCAAAGCAGCCCAGCCTCATCCCTCCAGCCCTCCCCACTGCCACAGGACGCTGCGCTGATGGACAGCAACAACTTCCCCGACAATGTGGGGGTGGGCGAGCGGGAGGCGCGAGTGGCTAGCGCCCTGGTGGCCCGCCGCCATTGGGGCCTCGCCCACGGCATTGGTCGCTCGGGGGACATTGCCGCTGAGCAGCCCAAGGCGGCAGGCTCCTCCCTGCTGGCCAAGCTGACCCATTTGCTGGCGGCAGATGCACTGGAGCTAGCGGGGATGAAGGAAGTGGGCAGCGCGTTGGTGGTGCCGCTGGCCACTGGCATGGCCATCACCTCGGCGCTGCTGGCGCTGCGGGGCATGCGCCCGCTCACCGCCAGGTTTGAAGAGGAGGGGCCACACGCTGTGCTGGTGTTGCTTCGGGGCATAGGGGGCATGCTTGGACACATGCTGGGGCACGTGCTGCGACTGGACCTGTCGATGTGGCTGGGCCTCGCATGGTCTCACCTGCCCTGTGGCCCCTTCTCAATTCACCCGCCTGCCTGCCCTCGCTCCACAACCCACCACTGGCCCCACAGGTATGTGCTGTGGCCACGCATCGACCAGAAGACGTGCCTCAAGTCCATCCAGGCCTCTGGCTACGAGCCGGTGGTTGTGCCCATGCGGCTGGAGGGGGACCAACTGGTCACAGATGTGGAGGTGGGTGGACTGATGGTTGGGTGCTGGTTGCAGGGGCAGCTCATGCCTGGGGATACGAGCCAGCTGTTGCCAGCTGGTTACTGATGCTGCGAGGTGGGCTGCTGGAGGAGAGAAGGGGTACAAGGGGAGTGGGGGGCAGTAGGCGTGCCGCAAGCTGGTGTCGAAGCAGGGGCGGTCCGTGCGCAGGGCATCTGCAGAGATGTAAACCTGGCAGTGTTAACGCTGACCATCTGCCACTGAGTTTGCGAGCAGGCCATCCAGCGCGAGGTGGAGCGGCTGGGAGCGGACGCCATTGCGTGCGTTGTCACAACCACCAGCTGCTTTGCACCGCGCGCCGCCGATGATGTGGTGGCAGGTACACAAAGGTTTTCAGAGCCACGGCATAGGACTTTTGATCATTTTTACTGGACAGCTGATGGGTGCGACTGCATTCCTCTGCCATGGCTGGAAGGGACGCACATTCGCCATGCCTCGAACGATGCCCTGGTGCCTGTGCTGTCTCGCAGTGGCCAAGCTGTGCCAGCAGGCTGGCATTGCACACATCATCAACAACGCCTACGGAGTGCAGTCGGCGGCGCTGTGCGCACAGGTGTGTGGGCGAGTATGGCATGCTGGCCGCTTGTCTGGCATGCAATATTGCCTGCAACCTCTGTAGGGCATGCATGCAGGCTTAACACGCAACCGCCATGTGCCTCCCGCAGGTCACTTCCGCATGGCGCAAGGGGCGAGTGGATGCGGTGATTCAGAGCACCGACAAGAACTTCATGGTGCCTGTGGGCGGCGCTGTCCTGGCGGCCCGGCGGGGAGCCACTGAGCTGGTGAGGGGCTGCACAAGATGGGGCAGGCTGCAAGCTGACCGCTGCACTCGCAGGACTGCTCTGCCCGCCTGTTGCGTACGCAGCTCACCTACCCTCCCTGACGCCATGCTTCCTGTGCACCCCTGCCATGCTGCCCTTCGTCGGCCCCACAGGTGGACCGAGTGGCTCGCATGTACCCCGGCCGGGCGGCCATGGCGCCCCTGCTGGATCTGCTCATCACCCTGCTGCACTGGGGTGCCTCCGGCTGGCGGTCGGTGCTGGCGCAGCGGGAAGCGCTCTACTCCTATGCGCAGCAGCGCCTGCAGCAGTTTGCGGCGCAGCATGGCGAGCGGGTGCTGGCAACGCCCGGCAACCCCATCTCACTGGCGCTGTCGCTGCGCAGCTTTGAGCCAGCAGCTGTGCAGCAGGTGGCAGGGGGAGAGCGGCCAGCAGCAGCAGGCGAGCAGCAGGCAGCAGCGGGTCAGCAGGGAGCCGAACAGCAGCAGCCGCAGCAGCAGCAGCCTGTGCCCATCACCTTCCTGGGCTCCATGCTCTTCAGCCGCTGCATCTCGGGCACGAGAGTGGTGGCCCGCGGCAAGCGGCAGGAGGTGGGCCAATGGTTGGGAGGCCGGGAGCAGAGCGTGCTGTGCTAACTGTGTGCTGCACCTGTGCGGGGCATGTGCGATGCAATCGTGTATGAGCTGCCTGTCTACGCCATGCACGCTGGCTGCCTCACTCTGCAGCAGCACTCAATGTCTCCTTTCCGCTCTCCCCCACAGGTGGGCGGCCTGGCCTTCAGCGGCTATGGTGCGCACTGTGATGCCTACCCCTGTGACTACCTGACAGTGGCAGCTGCTCTGGGCACCAGCGAGCAGGACATCGAGGAGTTCCTGCGCCGCCTGGGCCAGTGCTTTGCAGAATTCCGGCAGCGGCGGCAGAAGCAGCAGCAAGCGGCGGCAGGGCCCGATGGCGGCAGCGCAGTGTGAGGGCTGCACATTGCGATCGTTGGGGAGGCCTGCTCGATCATTGCTGCAAATTCATCAGTTATTGAGAGCAATATAGCTTGATGCATATCGGTTGTCAATAAAAGAATCACTTCTGCAAGCTGAGGTGCTGGCTCACACGCCGCTGCCGTAATAGGCTGCATACTCGTCATCATCTGCCTCCGCTTCCGCGCCTTCTGGCCGGGGCGGGTCGTAGGGGATGAGCTGGCTGCCTCGCTGAAAGCCAAAGATGAGCTGCGGGTCCTGTGCCATCTGCAGCAAGGGTGCACACGCAGGGGTGCAAGTGAGGCCGGCAGCGGATGTAGCTCTATGCCAACCTCAACGAATCACCCGCTGGCGGATGCGCTCCTCCATCAGCCGCGCACGTTGGGGCATGGCGTCAACTGCTCAAACCCCATCAAACCACCACCACTGCACCTGCTTCTGCACGTCCAGCCCTGGCATGATGCGGCGCGCCTCCTCAATGGCCGCTTTGAGGCCCGGCACGTCCAGCATGGCTGGGTTGTGCTCCACCAGCAGGTCTGCGGGAGGAAGTGGGCGGGGCCTTCTTAGACCAATGATGTTCGCACTTTAGGTGTTGTTGTTTTTGTTGTTGCCATGCAGGCAGCATGGAGGCTGCAGCGGAAAGAGCAGTGAATGTATTGGACAGGCCAGCCATCCCCCACTGCCCCCCAACACCAGTCAGCCCGTGCAGCGCACCAACATTAAGGTTGGGCAGCAGCTCCCGCAGCTCCGCAGCAATGCCCTCCAGCCGTGCCTGCAACACGCACAGCAGTCGCACAGACAACAGGCGTCTTTGAGGTGGCCAGCAACAGGTGATGCTCTGAAAGCATTCCCTGTGGGCACCACAGAGGCTCCAGCAGCAGTGGCAAAAGACAACAGACTGCCGGCCAGCCAGCCACATCCACACCCAGCCATGGCGCCCACCATGTCAAACCCCAGCACCAGCTCTGGCTGCCGCATGGCCAGCAGCGAGGAGTTGGCCCCAGGGAAGATCATTTTCAGCTGCATGAGGCGGCCTGCAGCCAAGGGGGGCCGGCACGGCACGCCCTGCTTGGCGGCGGCAGCATGCGCTCATTTGTTCATGCCAACATGAATAAAAGCATTCAGCAACGCCAGTCTGCCGCGCCCCGACCACACCGCACAAGCACGGCTCCTCTCCCTGGCCGCACCCGGCATCTCGTCCACTTGCGCAGCCAGGGCCGCCACCAGCTGCGGCCGCATCGACGCCAGCTTCTGGCGGATGTCTGGCAGCAGCAGCAGCAGGCGCTGCAGCCGCTCCTCCAGCTCCTCATCCGACATGCCCAGCTGCTCCGCTGCCTTGCGCTGTGGGGTGGAGGAGGGCGGGCCAGGGCGAGGTGGGGAGCTGTGAGCCTGAGAGGATGCTTGCTGTGAAGGGAGAAATGAAGGCGAGCAATAATCTGCCACACGGCCTTGCAGGACACACCTTGAGCAGCCGGGCCTTGAGGTCGTCGTTCCAGAGCAGCGAGTAGCGCTCGCTCATCTGGTAGGACAGGGCCCACGGGGCACGCTCCTGGCTGGCGCTGCTACCGCTGCTGCCGGCGCTGCCGCTGCTGCCGCCGCTGCCGGTGCCGCCCACACGGTTCTTGAATGCCTGCTCAAACGTGGCTTTCACCCGCCCGTCACTGCCGCGGTACGTGAACTCGTAGCTGCTGGACGACGTGTCTGGGGCTGACGCCGCTGGCTGGCTGCTGCTCGCTGCCGGCTGCTGCGACTCGGCCGCCGCAAGGAGCGGTGGCAGTGGGCGTTGCCGCCGCCGGCTGGACTGCCCTTGCGAGGACCATGGTGCTGCTCCCGTGAACGGCCGGCATGTGCAGTGGTGTTGCATGGAGGCCATGGGCTGGGGCAGGCAGCAGGGAGGGGGGCCGGGAGCGGGGCTCCTTGGAGAGAGACCAGGAGGTGCGCGCTGCCTCGATCCGTTTGTGCAGTTCGCGCAGTGCAGCGATTGCGCCCCACCAAACGCCTCACAGCCGCAGTCGCCAGCGCAGCAGGGTCAGCAGCGGCATGGGCGCTCGCACAAACCTCTCCGCAACAGCTGTGCCCTCTGCCTTGCACAGCTGCTGCATCCAGCTCGCCGAGACAGCCGCCTGCACGCCTGCTGCGCCGTCCAGCGTTTGAAACAGCTTGAAACACCTCGCAGCCCACGCCTGGCGGGCCTCCGGCAGCGCCGATCGCGAGCAGCATGTACGGCGGCGGCGGCTTCGATGCGGGCGCCAGCCAGTTCAACGGCGCGGGCTTTATGCCGTCGTAAGTGGGGCTTTGCGGCGGCCCGGCGCCCTGCCCCGCCCCTGCCCGAGCCCTGCAGCGCCCTATGACGCCTCTGCACGCCCCTCCGCCCCGCTGCAGACAAAGCAACCCCGGCGGCGGCGGTGCCAGCGGCAAGGTGCGGCCGCCGGCACCACCTTGCTTTCGGCAATGCTTGCTGGGCCTGCATGTGGGTTGTGCCGCTCCTGCAAGCTGGCCCACCGCCCCCTCGCCTCTTTGCCTGCCGCAGAAGAACTTTGAGAACAAGAGCCAGACGCTGCGGGCGGTGACGATCAAGCAGCTGGCGGATGCGTCGGCGCAGCGTGTCGACGACAGCCTGGTCATCGACGGCCGCGACGTGTCCAACGTGAGCTGTGGCATGGAGCGCAGGCTGCGATGGGGCATTGCATATGCGTTGCGCTTGGGTGGCATGCGTTGCAGGCCTCTTTTGCTGGCGCTGGGGTGGGTTGGGGGCCGCAATGAACCCAGTGTTGCGTTACGTTATGATGCTGCCGGCCTGCACATGCAAACAAGTCTGCCGTTGCATGTCTCGCGTCTGCCTGGTTGCGCATCTAGGCGACGGGCTGATGGCATGCCTTGCATGTCCTTTCCAAGCTGATGGCATGCGGTGCATGTGCTCCCCTCCCCGCAGATCACGCTGGTGGGCAAGGTGCTGACCACCAACGAGTCGGGCCTGACCTACGGCCTGGAGATTGACGACGGCACCGGCAAGGCCGCTGTCAAGATCTGGATCAGCGACGACGGTGGGTGGGGGTGGACTATTGGGCTGGGGGGCGGTGCTGAATGGCTGTGGGCGGCAGTGTTAGGGGGCTGGTGGGTGGCCTTGAGCATGCATTAGCCTGGATTAAACGCCTGGCATGCATGAGCCAACGGCTCGGCGCCCAGCGCCACCTTGCAAGCAGGCTGCTGCCCCTTGTCACCAAACTGTGGCTGCCCCCTCCCTGCCTGCAAGCAGACAGCGAGCTTGACAAGCAGCGGCGCGCCGAGTGGCGGCCGGGCTGCTATGTGCGCGTGCACGGCCACATCTCCAACTTCGGTGGGTTGCTGGTGGCGCTGCTGCCTCAACCCACCTTGGCTGTCGAAACCAGAGCTGCAGGCTGGGCAGCTTCAGGGCTGGGCACTGCGAAACCAGCCCCGCACAACCGCAGCTTTGAAGGCCTGCCCCACCCCTTTTCTGGCGCCGCTCGCTCTCCTGCCTGCAGGCAAGAACCAGGAGGTGATTGCATTCAACATCCGCCCGGTCACCGACCACAACGAGGTGCGGCTGCGCTCTGCTCTGGTGGCAAACATGCAGCGCCTGCCTGCCTGCATGCTAAAGTCTTGGTTTGCCCCTGTGCACAGCCTGCCTGCTGCGTGCCTGCAACATGCACCCTCTCGTGTGTGGCTGGCCGCACACGTGCACCTCCCCTCCCCTGTGCCCGCCCCGCAGATCACCTACCACTTCCTGCAGTGCATCTTCCAGCACGCACACCTGGTGAAGGGTGCGCCCGGCGGCGCGGTGAAGCAGGAGCAGGGTGGATACGGCGCCCCCGCAGCGGCCGCCCCCGCGGCAGGCGGCTACGGCGGCGCGCCAGCGGCAGGTGGGCCGTGTGTGGGTGTGCTGTGTCGCGGCTGCACTTGCCTTGAGGTGCCGCAGTTGCTGGTTTGAAAGAAAGGCACTGATGCGGTGCGTGTGCGTGCTTCCCAAGTCTCCGCTGCGGCGGCGGCCTGTCCCAACTCTGCCACTCTCAACCTGCGCCTTCCCGCAGGCGGCTACAACCCGCACGGCGGCCTGAGCGCGGTGCAGGCAGACATCATGAACTTCTTCAACGCACCCGACGCACAGGGCGACGCCGGCATCTCGCTGGATGATGTGAGTGGCTGCCTGCTGTTGCAGCTGCCGCTCTCTGTGCTTTGTTCTTCGTGATGCATCCGTGGAAATGTAGCACGGCAATGCCGCCATCCCGCTGCATGACGGTGGCTGTTCTGCCTTTGAGCAGTGCTGTGGACGTGTGCTGTGGCCCGGCAGCAGGCAGAACTCGGCTGCTTCTTGCCTTTGCCCGCAGGTGCTGGCGCGCGCGGGTGGGCGGTACAGCATGGTGCAGATCCGCGAGGCGGTGGAGGCGCTGCAGAACGAGGGCCACCTCTACTCCACCATTGATGAGAACCACTTCAAGGTGGGACAGGGTTGTGGCTGGTGATGGATGTGGGTGGGAAGCGTGGCTCCGGTGTTGCATTGGGGTCCGTTTGGGCTCGTGCATGCCGCAGGCACCAAACTAGACGTCCGGTCCCTCGCCCGCTGTGCAGAGCTGCAACGCTTGAGCGCCGAGAGGCAGCCAGTCTGGAGCGGCCCGCCGTGCCCAGGCACGCCGCAGCGCGGCTGCAGCCACGCAATTTTCAGTCTGTTTTGGCATGCGCACGTGCAATCTCCCTGCTCCGCTTCTCTGCTCTGTATCCAATTGCTGTAACTAATGGCCAACAAAGAGCAGCAAGAGAGATCAAGATGCGGGGCTGGACATCAGGCACAGCGGCAGCCGCTTGAAGGCAGCGTGCCCTCTCTCCAAAAACAAAACCCTGCTTACAACCTCACCGCTGCAAAATCCTGGCGAAATGGCCGCAGCGCCCCTCAAGAAGTTCGTCATAGAGCGGAACGTGGACCTGAGCGGCAAGAACCGCGAGGAGCTGGCGGCGGCCACGCAGGTGAGCACCTGCGAGCATGCTGAGAGCACTCTCAGCATGCTCGTGGTGCTGCCAGGAGGCTTGGTTGCAACCGAGCGCAGCAGCCGAGGCGGGGCTCAGCATCGGCGGCGAGACCGCCTCGAAGCGGGAAGCTGCGTGCGCCTGCTGCCACACAAATGTGTTGCAGCCAGCTTGCCCTCCCCACCTTCCCCCGCCTGCGCAGGACTCCTGCGCAGCGCTGCGCCAGGTGGGCACTGACAGGGTGCAGTGGCGGGAGAGCTACGTGTGCAAGGACAAGTGAGAGCAGTTGGGCTGGTTGGTGCCACCGCTGCGCGCCTGCTGGCCTCCTGCGCCCCCTTTGCTCGCCGCTCACGTTGCACGGTTGGAATGCAGCCCGAAAGCCCTACAACCCTGCGCAGGATCTACTGCGTGTACATGGCGACAGATGCAGAGGCGGTCCGGGCCCACGCCGCGCAGGTGAGGGCAAGGCTGCAAGCTGGCCTCAAGTGCCGCTGATTCGAGCACCACATGGCCTGTCCCGTTTAACTTCCATCTCCACGGCAGCCCTTGCCAACCCTTGGCCTGGATGTCCGCAGGCGGGCATCCCTGCCGATCGAGTGGAGGAGGTGGCAGTGGTGCTGGACCCCACATTCTCTGGCTGAATGAATGCGCAGGCTCACCTGGGTGCGCAGCAGACTCCTCACATGGTGGCACAGCGCAATCCCTCCTTGCCCGTGCACCGGGCACTTGGAGACCCTGCTGCAGGTTGATTTGCATATCTGCATGATGGCGTGAAGCCAAGTTATTTGAGCTTTCGGATGTAAAGCAGGGCAGCGGGCAGCTCAAGCAATGCAAGCAGAGGGACTAGAGGGTGCCGTCAAGGAAAACAGTGCTTCAAAACTGGGTGGAAAGTCAGAGGTGCTAGGCTAACAGTCACAGGGTGGCGATGATACACGCAGCCGAGTGCAGGCTAGAAAACGAGTACAGAGCCAAAGGCCTGCTCCAGTGCCTTGCGCTTTGGAAACTCTGGCCGCCAGCCGCTGGCCAGTGCCATGCTCCGCCAGGCCTTGGTGGACAGCTGCCCGCCGCCTGGTACTGCCTGCAAGTTGCCTGCCGCATCTGCCGCTGCCGAGGACAGCGGCACGGGGGCGGGGCCCCTGCAGCAGCGCAGATGAAGTGGCAACAGGGCTTAGGTTTGCAAGGCACGCTGTGGGAGCGGAGCGCGGCACAGTTGAGGTGCAGCACCCACCTCACGCCGCTAGCAGCAGGGCAGGGCAGGGCAGGCCCAGCACTCGGCTGTGTGCACTCACATGCCCAGCACGGCTGCTGCTGCCGCCTCCGGCATTGCTGCGGTGTACTCCATCCCCTGCGGGAGAGTCCATCAGGAGCACAGTCGGCCACCGTTGAGAACAACAGCAGGCCAGCAGAAGCGCTGGTGATGCAAGACGTGCAGGTGCGTGCCGCAGGCTGCAACAGAGCGTCGAGCTGCCGCAGCCGCCTGCTTGCCAGGCGTGCTCATGTGCTCACGCCACAATGCACGACGTAGACGTTGTGTGCCTCAGCCCGGTGCAGCTTAAGCAGCACTCAACTGCAAGCAGACCCGCTTGTCCATCACCATACCTGGTGCGGCTCTGCATCTGCCCCCTCAGCAAACGCAGCTGCGGTGCCGCTGATGCCCGCATGGCCGGCGCCCTCCTCGCCAGCCGCTGCCTTGCGCCGCAGCTCCTCCGCTCTGCAGCAGGGTTGCAGTGTCAGTTTTGAACATGCGCTGGCATGCCTTCATTGCCACCGCAAGCAGCATCATGCCTCATCCTGGAAACGAGCTCCGTTGCATTACAATGCAGCTTCCCACGCTGTCCCATTCTATTGTGAGTGCACGCCAGCTCCAATGGGCACAACCGCATGCCAAACACTGCCGTGGCTCTGGCCCCTGGCCCAGCCGCACCTCCTGGCCTCGTTGCGGATGATGGACTCTGCATTGGCCAGCCGGTATTGCTCCACCTTGCGCTCCATCTCTGCCACATCAATGCCCTCGGCGAGGTTGAAGACTGTTGGCAGGGATGGCAAGGGGTGTATTCAACCTGTGATATGGTCCCAAAATGCTGCCCGGTGCGCCACCGCGCTGTGGCACAGCATGCAGCTCTGCTCCTTCCTGCTCCACCACTGGCCAGCTGACACAGCCAGCAGTCCAGCAACTCACTGATGTCCTCCCGCTCCTCCAGGTAGTCGTCATACTCCTGCTTGCTGTCAAACTCGTCCTCGTGCTTGTTAAAGCTGCGCGCAGTGGCGGCAGAGGGCTGGGAGACTGTGGCTCGCAGGCAGGAAGTGCAGGCAGAGGCGGCGGCGGCGGCAGGCGGCGGCGGATGCAAGGCCCCTCCCGCGCGGCGCTCACATCGCCTCGACTCTTGCCCTGATCTTCATCTCCTTCCGGAGGGCCTGGGTGGCCGGGGAGAGCACCATAGTGACTGGGCCACCGCTGCCCCGAAGCTCTGCTGCAGCTGGGCCTCGCTGCTGCCTGCAGAAAGTGATCGATGGTGCTGCTGGCGCTGCTGATGGACTTGCAAGCCGCAGGCTCCCACCATCGAAGCGCCGCACGCAAGGCACTGCCAGCACCACAATGAACACCCGCCTGCCGGCCCTCCTGGCGTCACTGGCCAATTCCACGCGCCGTGCCCTGCTGCCAGGCCGCCGCCCAGCCTCCCTCACACCCGCGGCCCAGCGCACCCTGCACACCGCCCCCAAGCAGGAGAGCCGGCTGGTCGGCCTGCTCGAGCCCTACTGGGACGCGGCGATGGGTGTTCACATTAGCTCGATCGTGGCGGGGCTGTCCAGCGGCATAGGGCTGGCGGCGTGGGGCCTCCGCCACGTGCTGCCGCTCCCCGTCTCGGTGGTGCTGTGGCATGTGGCTGGCACCGGCATGCTGGTAGCCGCCGCCGCCACGGAGACGATGGCGGGCCACACCACGGGGATGCTGGGCAAGGTGAGGGCCGCAGCGCCGTGCATGGTGGCTGTGCCGCCGCCAGTGCTCGGCATGGCACCCCGGCCCCTGCCCTGCCATGCCATGCCCAACCCCGGTCATGCCACTTGCGAACCCCTGCAGCGCGCCGACGGCACCATCAGCCCGCTCAACTTCATGCTGCTGTGGCCCTACCACGCCGGCCTGCGCGCCAAGCTGGCCCTGCAGCGCCGCGTCAGCTCCGAGCCCAGCTTCAGCCAGGTGGGTGGGCAGGGCTGCTAAGGTTGCAGTGCTGGTGCTGGGAAGGCTGCGGTTGCTGAGAATGCTGCAGTCGCTGCGTTGAAACCGTTAGCATCGTTGAGCAGACCAGCAGCTGCCGGCCTGCCGCGAGGCTTGGAGCACAGCAGGTTCCTGGTGGTCAGAAGCTGCCTCCTACTGCAACCGCCTGTGCTGCTCGATTCCGATCAATCGCAGGTCACTGAGGAGTACTACATCGGCGCTTGGCCCAGCGAGCAGAAGCTGGTGCCCACGGTGAGGGCTGGGTAGGCTGGGCGGCTGTGGTGGACATGCCGCTGCATGGCGCAGCCTCCTCCAGATGCTGCTGTGCACCATGCAGTGTCATGCTGCGCGCGTGTTGCTGCCGCTGCTGCTGCTTCATCTGCACACAAGGGGGTCCCATTGATCGCCTGGTGCCGCAGGTGCACCCAGCGGTGCTGGATGTGACGTGCGAGCTGCCGCTGCAGGTGGGTGTTTCCAATGGCCAACATCCACCCAGACACCTCTGCTTTGCCGGTGGCCTGCCGCCTGCGCCCTGAAAGCCCACACGCAGACCGCAAGGATGGCAGCTGGGCACCTGGGGCAGTGCAGTGCACCCTTGCCCTGCCCTTGATTTTCGCTCGATGCGCCCCTCTTCTCACAGGTCACGCCACCGGCGTACCTCAACCTGGCTGTGTGGGACACGCACGCGCCCACGGTCGCGCAGATCGACCAGGCAAGGCCAGCCTGTGGTGCTGGCCGCTGCAGCGATTGCCTGGGGCGTGCAGTCAGCCCACACGTCACATGCATGCACTGCCCGCTGCTGAGCGCACCCAACTCCCTGCCTGCCTGGCTGCCTGCAGGGGGTCAGCTGGGCGCTGGCGCAGCGGGCGGCGGGCCGCAAGGTCCTGGTGCACTGTGCGCACGGGCATGGGCGCAGCGCCACCGTGCTGGCAGCCATTCTCATTGGTGAGGTGTTCAGGGCCTGGAGCATGCGTGTAGTGAGCTGTGCGTTCTTTCCTTGCCTTTGGCAGCTGTTGGAAGTCATCCTTCCCCTCCCTCCCCTTCACTCCTGGGCCCTCGCTGCTTTGTTTCCTTGCAGCCGAAGGGCTGGCCAAGGGCCCAGCAGAGGCCGAGGCTCTGATGAAGGCGGAGCGGCCCCGCGTGCGGCTCAACAAGCGGCAGAAAGCGGCGCTGAAGCAGTGGGCGGCAGCGCGGGAGGGCCGCAAGCGCGAGTAAGCAGCCTGTCTGGCTGTGTGCGGCAATCTTCAGAAACTTGGAGCACTTCGTCGTGGCAGCGCTGCTCGTCAATGTTGGTCTGTTGCGAGTACTGCGTGGTTCAACATGTTGTGCGCCGCTGCTCCTCATGATAGTGCCACGCCCGCATTGGGCCGGCGCAAGAGGGCAGCAGCAGGCCTGTAACTGCACACTGCTGTCATGCTGGGTTCAGGTGGGCTGGCAAGGGCGGCGACTCGGTGCAGGTTTGGCAGCTTTGCTGGTTCCGGCTTGCGATGATCACGCTGGCAGCCGTGCGGCGAGCCATTGACGCCCACCGCAAGAGGAGGCAGGCAGAGTTGGAGGAGCGGGAGAGCGAAGAACAGGCGGCACGGGAGCCGCTGTCGCTCCCTGCCGACCTGATCGTGGCTTGCTTGTCCCACCTGACCGAGGTGAGCGCGCAGCGGGTCTCGGAACAGTGCGGTGGCGCACTCGCGGGGGCGCTCGCGCCGAGTGCTTGCCAGCGCCTCCAGCGCCGCTGCCGGGCCTTCCTGTGCATTTGTGAGGCAGGGGTGACGGTGCCGGGGCGGTGCTCTCGCCGCCAGGTTCCCGGCGCCGGCGCAGCCGACAGCGGCGCCCTGCCTGCAAAAATCGTCCGCCGCTTGATGGCGCTTTGCAGCCTGAACCGTGCCTTTCCCCAACTTTTACCTGTGCCCACAGGTGTCAGACCTTGCGGCAGCGGGCAGCGTGAGCAGAGAGTGGCGGCAGTTGGCTGCAGAGGCGGACGCTGCTTGGCGGAATGCCTTCCTCCGAGACTTTGGAGAGCACAAGGCGGCGGATGTTCAGAACCTGCGCCTGTGGCGGGAGCGCTACATGTGAGCAAAGGGGGGCACGATCCAGGGGTCTGAAGCCGTGACCCTCAAGGTGTGTGCACTGGCAGTACAACGCCCCAGCTGCTGCCCTGCCCCATCTGGTGCCGCCTGCGTCTGGCCGATGCAACCCTGAGGCCAAGCTACCTGCTCCGGTCCGCGCTGCAGTGCCTGCCGTCTGGACTCGGCATGGCACAAGCTGCGCAGCAAGGCGCGGTACCTGGACGAGCTGGAGGACAGCGCAGGTGAGGGGTCTGGTCATGTCCTGGCACCTTGGCTTGGGCATGCATTGCTTGCCGAACAGCAGCGACGTGCCAATGGCAACATAAGCGACTCTGCACATCGAGTCAGTGGGCATCGACCCACATCGGGTCGCTCACAGATCGATCACCCCGCCTGCTCTGCCTGCCGCCAGGCCTTGTAGAGAAGCAGACGCAGACGCTGCTTGCGCGGCTGAGCCAGATGGACCGCACCCTAGGCCACCGCCGGCACGACCTGAATGCTCAGGTGCGGCAGCTCATCTGCAGAAGCAAGATGCAGACCGGGGTTGGCAGTGGGACCTTGCATGATATGCCATCAAAGCAGTCCATTCTTCAAAGCAGTAGCGCCTGGAAGGCCTAGACACACGTGTGTTTGGCGCCCAGCCGCAACAGAGGCCTCCTTGCAAACCCCGCCCTGCCGCAGCTGGCTGCCTTGTCGGGGCACAGCAGCACGCACATGGACAGCAAGCGCGGCCAGGTGTGTTAAAGAGGGGCAGCTGCCGGTGGATTGAATGGTGCTTGTGGTGACACTTGAACCAGGTGTGCTCCCCAGGTAGTGCCCTTGCCCTCCCCTCGGGAGCTGCTGGAGCTGCTTGCAGATGATGAGGTTGTCCACTCGGATTCAACCCTCTGCTGCACCTCCCAACAAATGTCCTCCCCTCAGGAGCTGCTGGAGCTGGCGGCTGCGGGGGGCGACCCAGAGCGCTGCCCGCGCCTGACGCAGGAGGCGTGCGCGTCGCTGCTAGAGATGAAGAAGGTGGGCCGACGGGATTGAATGATGTTTGGACAGCTGGGAATTCTCCCAAGGCAGAGGCATGGTATGCTATCGACCACGTCACCCTGGGCCGCGCACTAAGCCTTGGCTTGTGTTCGACCCACCCCTGGCGTTTGGTTGGATTGTGTGCCTCCAGGACCTGGACTACTGGCGCACCAGCATTGCCCAGGAGAAGGAGCAGCTGCACCGCCTGTGGGACAGGTGTGCTCCCACCTGTGTGCTGCCGGCATGCCGTGTTGGTTTGGGGACAAACCGCTGCACTGCCGCTGGACCCTTTCCACTTCCCAATGCACAAGCCGCCCTGCCGCCCCTCCAACCCTTGGGCGCACAAACTCTATTTTCTTTAAATGCCAATCCACCGCCCATCTTCCCCCACCCACCCCCACAGCCTGTCCTACATTAACGAGTGCATCAAGCGGGCGCGGCGCGACATCGGGCAGCTGCAGCAGCGCAAGGCAGCGCTAGAGCAGGCCACGCGCTGGCGCCCCAACGTGCGGCGCACCTGAGATGGCAGTGCAGCCCGCCTTGCAGCCTGTGTGACAGTGTATCAGCCCTGCTGTTGCCCAACTGGAAACCTCTGCTCAGGCCTTCGCTGCGCTGACTACTACACACTGGCTTGTGGCTGCTCGTCGCGCATTGCGTTGGGCCAGAGGGAGCACCAACCAGGCTCTGAGCCAGCCGACCTTGCAACATAGCAAACCGAACTCTGTCTAAACCTGATGCCCACGTGTATGCCATTCCATCCTGACTGTACGCTCTGTGTCTTCCCTTGTGCGGCCCTGCCGCTGCCATGCTGTAGCACCCCTGGCAGTCGCCTGCTTGTAGCCAATTGGCTGCGGCTAGCGCGACAGGCATGCATTCCTCCTCCGGCCAGCCATTCTGCCCGGCACTCCTGTTGTACCATCGCCATTTGTTGTGCGCCCCCTCCGCCCCAGTCTCTCTGCTCAGAACTGCTGTACAGCGTGTTGCCGCCCCCCTGTAAATCCATCCACCCATTACAGCTCGTCTCGTACAAGCTCAGCTGCTGGAGACGGGACAGCAGGCGCCCCTGTGCTGCCCGGCTGCTGCTGCTGCTGCTGCTGCTGCTGCTGCTGCTGCTGCTG